>JAVHNC010052891.1:0-16615 GCA_034782935.1 Micropsitta keiensis | reverse complement strand
TGTTGAGTCTTTTCAGAAGAGGATGGGACATTAATCAGTTCATGCCACTACAGCTCATTCTTTGCTTATTGTTTCCTGCAGGTACTCAGCGTGCCAATGCCCGAGCTCCAGCTCCTTACAAAAGAGATTTTGAAGCCAAGCTGAGGAACTTTTACAGGAAGTTGGAGACTAAAGGATATGGACAAGGCCCAGGAAAATTGAAGTATGTTGAAGAATCTCGTGAAACTGGATTTATTTCTCAGGCAGCTTGCCTTGCCTTGCACATCTACAAGCTTCTTCCCAGTAGAAGGAATGCAGATGTTGTGGTTACCCTTGCACTTCTGGAAATACAAAGCCTGTCACAAAAGACTTAGTGCCAGCATGTGATTCATAGCAGAGGATACAGCAAGTTCTGAGCACTTCTTCTATCTTTCCTCTAACTATATTTTCATACAGTCTTACCAGTACAGTGCCAAAAAGCACTTTGGGAAGAGGCATGCATAACAAGAGGCATCTGAATTCTTCCATTACAGCATGTGCTATGATACAAACAGTTGTATATTCTCATGTCTTTTTCCACTGAAAAAACTAGATAGGCTCATCTTTTGTACATAATTGCCTGTCTTGATATCACAGTCCTCTTTAATAAAGAGGACTCATAAAATCAAATGTTATTAAATTCTAAAAATTACCTTAAAAACCTGCTGATATTTTTATTTCAGCACTCTGAATGTTAGAATGCTTGGAGCAAGGTCTTCCCTCCTTCATTTATTTGGTAATCGAGTGATTTCGTACATGTTAAGGATCATCAGCAAAAGATACATTCATAATTGTATAAATTGCCAAGTCTTGTGCTAGCTCTCATAGTTCGATGCTCTCACAGTTACCATAAAGCATTAGAACTTTTTTTAACCATTTCCTCTGTTAGAACAGGGGTAGGTATTTTGGGTGGTTGGATTTGATTTGGTTTTGTTTTATTTCACCCAGCCAGTCACTTTCTGCAAGAACTGGTGCAGAGCTCAGACTTCATTTCTGTGGGCTTGTTAAAAGTCTTCCACAACGGAAGTGGGTTTAAAATGGTATTGTTTAGACAGACTTGAGAGGCAGAACTCGAACATTTTCTGCCTGTAATGTAATGAAATCACAAACACTTAGAGGTTAATCTATGAAGTTTTGTCACGAATACTTGGGCAGTTAGCTGGTAGAAGAAGATAGAGTTTGATAGCTGTAACATCCATTACATTTCTTGCACCTTTTTGTCCTGACCTATTTGCCATCATGCTGTGGATTTTTAAGAACAACAGCATGATTTTTGAGCAGAAGTTTCCTCTGTTCCTTTCTCAGGCATACACTGATCTGCTCTTTGTTTTTAAACCAGGACCCCAGCACAACTTAGATACTGCCTGGGTCCTTGTATTGCCCAGGTACCTTGCCAGTTCCTAGCTCCTCCACTTCTGTGCCGCAGGACAGTACAGTGCAATCACTGACTGATCTCTGCACAAGCAGTAAGGCCTACAAGGGCTTTGCAAGAGGCTGTGAGGAGAGGTAAGCTGCCTCTCTGTGGGCAGCAGCAGCTCCCAGCCTCAGTCTGACTGACTGATAAAATGCACACATACAGCAGTGTTTGAATGTAAAGCAAGCTGCACTTCAGGAAACTAATTAAGCAGGTTTTTTGGCAGAAGATAAAATGTTTCAGTAAGGAGGTTTCTTTCACCTCTTATTTTAGATCTTGATGGCACTTCCTCACTTCCACAATTTTTCTTTCAGAAGGCACATTATGTTTTCACATGTGAACCTTCAGTCTGCGTTTGGACAAACAGTTGCCATTCCTCCTAGACTTTTTGTCCCGTCACACACTGGGGATAATGTAGGGATGCGCGATTCTGGAGTTACCATTCAGTGACATTCCCCTGGTTTTATCTTTTTTCTTGTTAAGAGATTGCTTATTTACGTAAGAGGTTAGATTCTTGCTTACAGAAAGACTGATTTAGAGACCCAGCCTTGCAAAAGGATTTTAACTTGATGAAAATGCTCACTTCAGGACCTTTCCCACTGAAGCCTTTGATTTAAGGAAGAACCAGGGTATAAAAAAATAGAACAACACTTCTTTGTATGAGAGACATTTTATTGAAATCTGAAGTAGATCCTTGAGGGACATAGACTAACAGTCAGAAGCTGCCTGATTGGTATCAAACTATCCAGCAGAAACTTGTATCTCTCTGAAGTCACCCTGTTACCTTGCAGTGTAAATAGATGTTTCCAACTGTGGTTCATTTTCATGAATTGCTATTTCAAAATTATTTTGCTCCTCAGATTAATCATTAGGAGAGATCACTTGCTAGAAGATGCCTTTAACCAGATCATGGGCTACTCAAGAAAAGACCTGCAGAGAAATAAACTCTATGTCACGTTTGTTGGGGAAGAAGGGTGAGTAGAACAGGGAAGTAAACATGATCTGAAAACTCTGTGTGTCTTGCAGCTGCTGTTTCACCAAACATCTTGTGGTCTAAAGAGAAAAGAGGAAGGATTACATTCAGGAAATGCCACATACATAAGCCTAGAACATACAGCTGTTCAAGATGACTTTTTGGGCATTGTGAAATGTAATGTATCCTGCCTTTGCAGAAGTAATGCAAGTGTTTATGTGAATTTCCACAGTAGTTGGTGTGTGGTTTAGAATGTTGCTGGGAAAGCAAATTAAAAATAAACAACTTTCTCATGTTATTAATATTTCCTTTCTGTCAGTGCTGACATTATATCTCCAGTGCTTATTAAAAGACAGCTGCCATTTGTTGGGGCGAGGGTGCTTCAGGAGTAGGCTAGAGGCTCAATCCTTAATTCAGCTCCTGTCTGAGGCAAAGGGAGCTGAAAGCCTGCAGTGTACCTGAGGTGCTCACTGTCTCTCCAGGGCAGGGCCTGACTCACCAATGAAAGCAGCTGGGCTGTTACTACTTGTCAAACAAATACAAATACTCCTGGTGTTGCAAAGTCCCTTCAGAGAATGCTCAGTCTGTGTCTGATGAAAGTCTAACATGTTACAGGTTGTGAGATGTGCATTGCAAAGCAAGATGTGGTTAGGTTTTCCTTGCAAGCGAAACTGGAACAATGTGCTGTTTGCTTCTTTCATTTCTTGATTTGTGACCCTGTTGTCAGATCTTAAAGCCTTGATATTGATATGTTTAATGAATGTATTTGTAAGTTTTATTCCTCTTCATTTAGGAAACTGCAGCACGCAGCTCTTGGGATGCTGTATGTGTGTTATTGCCAGGCAATGTGTGAGTCTTGGAAGTAGCTAAGTTGTAATAGAAACATCTCATACAAGATTAGATAAAATTAATGTCTTTGAAAACCCCTAAATCCTGTTGTTTGTGTAAAGTTCACTATGAAGTACTCGGTGTTAATAAGGACTCATGGAAGTCTTAGGATGGTGTTGACAGCTGAAAGCCAAGTGTGGACTTGTTCATATAAATAACATCATCGTGCTGTCTGAGGAAAAACTCAGAACTGGAATGACAAGTCTGGTGCAGGATGACATTACACTGTATTGACAGAGCAGGGTGGGGATACAGGTATGAGGCCTGTTTTATACAGCCATACCAACC
Source organism: Micropsitta keiensis (assembly GCA_034782935.1). Taxonomy (NCBI): domain Eukaryota; kingdom Metazoa; phylum Chordata; class Aves; order Psittaciformes; family Psittacidae; genus Micropsitta; species Micropsitta keiensis. The sequence continues at coordinate 13,034 of JAVHNC010052891.1, read as the reverse complement.
TTTACTTTCACAGCCACAACCTCAACTCAGGTTTAAAAATGAAAGAGAAAACTTTAAAATCATATGTGAGATAGAGATTGATCCAGATAGACTGTCTCCCTTCATCAGATGTCAGGCTTTTGCATTTCATCACTCGGTACAGCAAGAAGAAGAGTGACCTGGAAATGGAGGTGACACATCCTCTTCTTGTTCTAGCCAGCTTTACACAAGACTCTCTTTGTAATGGAAAAGAGTGAGTTAATTAAGAGCAAAGTAAAATTAAAATGACGTCAAGTCTGTATGTAGAAATGTGTTTTGAATGAGGAAAGGATGTGTGCAAACTATTGTTTCATCACAGATGGTGCAAGGATATGTATCAAACTTCATTTGGCTAGGTGCAGAAAGACAGGTCAGGGTGGAGGAGAGGAGGAGGAATACTGAAAGTTAATTGTTTCCTATTTGCTCCTCCTTTTTAAAGTTTTTTTTTTAAGTGGGAGTTTGTTCTTGCATTTCTGTTCCTCTTGGTGAAAGAAATGCATTACCCATTACCTGGTGATGGGTAATGAAATCCTCAAAAATGAAAACATTTTAGTAACTACTGATTTATTAGTTTATAAATTAGTAAGTGGGGCAACTCGGACATAGTTACTGCTGTTCTTATGATTTGTATCTTAAGTCTCATAACGTTTGGTATCTTCCTGGAACCTTCGATTTCTACAGTCATGCAATTGTGATGCTAGTTTAATGTTTTTACATTCATTACATGATACATGAAGAAAATTTTGATATGAAGAGTATGGTTTCTGAAAGTTGTTTTCCCTAAGTTCTATTAACTATTAGCAAAAGTTGCTTTGCATTGGAGAGTGGTAAATCTGGAGTACTAATGGTGCTTCCTAGGAGACATGGGTCATGTTGCCAACAACATATTACTCTGTTCCTGAATACCCAAATGCCCCACAGTTGCAGCTGTTGTGTGGTTGCATACCTTTTGTATGAAGTTTTCTCGCCCTTGTGCCAAGCCTTTAATTGTGGGATAAATCTGACTGGCAGTGCAGAACTCTCATGATTGATTTATTTAACGTGACTCATAGTAACTCTGCATACAAAAGGAGCTGTATGAAATGGTGGGTAGTGAAGCACACAGATTCTATCCTATTTTAAGATTTCATAGTGAGTCTGATTATCCCAGAAGTTTGCAGGAGCCTTCCAGATGAGCTTTTACTTCATCCTGGTTTTTGGGCTGAGATTAAGATCCAACAGTTGTCCAGGATATCAAACCATTTTGAGGTTTTGTTTTGGGTTTTTTTTTTCTGCAGTTTGAATGTGGAATCTGCCCTTTTTGCCAGTGTAAGAATCTGTTTCAGTACTTCACTTCTGAAGCTTAACAGAAGTGAAGTGCTTCCAAATGACCAAAGGGAAAATGTTTTTCATTCAATAGAAGAAAGAGGCTTTGTCCTCACCTTGATAATGGTACCTAGCTTTTACTTTCCTGAAAACTTCATCCTCAAAACCAGCTCTCATCAGTGTTTCTCTTCTGCAAAAGTTCATGAGCCAAAACATGTGTAACAGAAGTCCTATTTGAAAGCTGACCTTCTCTGTGATACTTCTGAGTATTGTTCTAGTACTAAACCAAGACCTTCTTAAAAGTCTCAGCCTCCAGAAGATGTCTTTATATCTATTTGTCAGGATTATAATCATCTCTGTTCCCCACAGGAAAATCCCTAATTTTCTGTTTTCCAGCTCTACCAGAGCTCTAACTTCATACTTAACTCATTTCAGTGATGACCTGAAGCATAATGTCAAAATTCAGTCTCAGTACTTTGTCAGCAACGAGCTTGTTTATGGTTCAGGAAGAAGGGGTTATTTAGATTGCATTAGTATTGGGATTTTGAAATAACAAAAAAAACACCCCAACCACCTCTGAAGGAAATGCACTCTCCAAAAGACATTTAAATGCACTCATGTTTGGAAGAGAGACAACAAAACTTAAGACAAAGAAAGATAAATCACTGAAGTAATCTCAGATTATATTGCTCAGGAAAACTGAAATACCACCTTTCAAATTGTCCTATTGTTGCAAGTCTGCAAAGACAACATATGACCATTGTGCATTTTCATTCTTAATTTGTCAGATGCAGATAGGCCTCATGTTGGCTCTTTTTATGTCTCCTCCTCCCTCTTACCCTCAATTATTTGGTTATATTCCTGTGGCAAAGAGGCCACTACAGTTAGAGCCAAATTTTTTTATGAGAGCAGCCTGCATAGAGCATTTCATTCCAGCCCTCCAAGCTATTCCATTTCAGAATACCCCCATGAGGACTTCACATACCTTGGCATTAAGCAATCTGCAGGATAAGGGTTCTGGTTAAAATCTTATGAAATTCTAATTAAAATAGAGCATAAAGAATGTAGATTCATAAAGCCTTTCTTTGCACACATGAACACTTTATAGTAATGTCAAGTTTCTCTTTAAAGGTTGGACTACAGTGGACCTTCAAGAGAGTTTTTTTTCCTGGTGTCTAGAGAGCTCTTCAATCCATATTATGGTTTATTTGAATATTCAGCCAACGATACCTATACAGTACAAATAAGTCCCATGTCTGCTTTTGTAGACAATCACCATGAGTGGTAAGAATGATTTTTCTTTGTTTTTCAGCTGTGTTTTCTGTTGTTCCCACTTGTAGACATCTGCTCATATCTGCTTAAGCATACAAACCAGAATCCTATCTTTTTAACCAGCAGCAAAATAGCTGCATTTCTTCTGACTTCCCTGATTCTGTTTTCTCTCGTGGTTTAAATTCTCTTATTTCTCACAAGGTCAGCAAAACTTATGAAACGTGTACCATGGGGTTCTCTCACAACACAACTCTCTGCGTTCCTTGTACATTAGCAGTCGTTTCATGAAAGCAGTATTAGTCTCTTGTGCATTAAAAAATAATGAAAGAACCGTTGGCTTTTTGTCAACTGAGGAGACTAAGGGAGATTTCAAACAGGTGTTACTGTATGTTGTTTGTTCGAGTCTTCCTAAAGAGTACAGAGGTCTCCTCAGTGGAAAAAAACCAACTTATCTGTTGGATGGAAATCTATGAAGGTATCTTACTAAAGGGTGGGGGGAGGACTGCTGCTTACATAGCTCTTAAGCAAAGTCTGGACATACACACATACTTCGAAAATAGTTATCAAGGATTTTTACATAATTCCATTTTCACAACTATAAACCAGTTTGAATCACCCTCAGTTGATATAAGCCCTGGCATCACCATAGGTCTGTAAAGCTGTACTGTGAATTTTAACAGATAATTCTGTTGTGTAGGTAGTTAGAATATGGTAATACTAGAATGACAACAGATCATCTGTGTAGGACAGATATGTACTAAGTCTTTACTTACTGGAAGCCACTTATGAAGACTGAATATCAGAAAGGAATCTCATTACCAGTTTTAGAAATGAATAGAAAATGAAATGGTTGGCTGCATCAAGTTGAAGCAACCTACCTGTTGAACTCCAGTATTGCAACAATAAATGATATAAGCTATACTGGAAAAGCAGAAGTCTGGCAAAAAGGGGAGAAAAATCCTTACATGCTACACAACTTCCTCCAACATTTTGTATTAACCTCTGGCTTCTGCAGTGCTTGACCAGAGACCTTAGAGAGTAAAGGAGATATGACCCCTCTCTTTTCGGAGGCTGGTGCCAGTGGCACCACTGGTTTTGTACAGCTTTGGGGAATTCAGAAAATGCAGCTGTGACAAGCTGTTATACACGGAAGGGGAAGGCTCTGCATGTCACATCCTTATCTTGCAAACCCTGTATACAGGCAGCTGCAGTAAAGCCCTAATCGTTCCAAGAAAACTGTTGCTGAGGATGCATAACCAGTGTAAGAAACATTACTTTACTGGAAAAATAACACTACACTTCAGTCTAATTCCAGAGATGTGGAGGATTTTTCACAATGGAGCTTTATTCCCTTGGGAATATTTGTGAAGCCCCTACTATTTCAAAGTTGCTGCCATCTGATCTGAAATCTGTTCAACTCGCTCCCACCCAACACTCCTTATATACCCAACAAAATGAAGATAACTGGGGAGGAGAGGGGACAGGAGAAGATTGTTTAGATCATAGGGCTGGAGGGCACTGTGTTACACCAAAAAGCTTCCAGCCATCTTTCATGAAAATGTATACAGAACTCCCTAATCATCAGTCAGATCAAAAACCTTTGGCCTCCCAGTAACATGAAAACAAGTTAATCCTATATGTGATGTGTGGTAGATACACTTCTGTGAAGAGGCTAGGGTTGATTGGGTTAATATGGATTTGACTTTATGGAGAAGTTGCAACTTTAGGTATCTGAGAGATTCTGCACACCCTGCAGACCTGTGGAGGTTTTTTCTGTGCCTTACTGAGCATGTAAAAAAAATGCAAGAAAAATTAAAAGCCAAACACAAAAAAATACCACAATTTATACACAGCTTTCTGATTTAGAAATATGCTGTTTGGAAAGATATGTAAGTTTTGATGACAGAGCAGTCTACAAACCACAGAGCTTCAGTATGATGATTGTAACTCTTTTTCTTCCAGGTTCAGGTTTAGTGGTCGAATTCTTGGTCTTGCTCTGATACATCAGTATTTGCTAGATGCCTTTTTTACACGACCCTTTTATAAAGCCCTCCTCCGAATGTGAGTAGAATTGTTCTGTCTCCTTTTCTGTTTGGTTCCCTCCCCATAGACAATGGTGTTTTATGTATGGATAAATTATGATTTATCATCTATGAAGACAGGCCTTTATTTATAATGTAATCATTTCATTTAAGCCCAGGACTTCCTTAAAATAGAAAAGTTTACTTGTTTCTATGTACGGTTATTAGCTGATGGTTACCCAATAACTCAGAATGTTCTTTCAGATCAGTATGAAAACCTTATATTTTTTTTTCACCATGTTACCAACGTCTACAAAATCTTACATTTGAAGTTGTACAGTGAAATGCTGTGGTTTTATTCCCGATATGAATAGAATTCTTATTCATTTGTCTTGTAGTGACTCACAGGATAAGATATGAATCACTTTGTAACTTAGACTGCAAGACCCATTTTCAGAGGTAGACTGTTTCAGACAGACCAGGAGCAGTAGTTCTGAAAATAAATTCTAAAGTATGTAAGAATAAAGCTCCATAAAATGGAGATTGCAAACAATCAGAGCTGCACTTGTTCAGCATTGCTGGAATTCAGGACCTAATGAACTTAAGGTGCTTCACTTTTTGTCTTCCATTTGAAAGCTGTTTTGAGAAGTTTGGAAGGATATTTTTTGCATAAAGCATCATACATTCTGGTAGTGTGGAGTAATGCATCCATGCCTATTGTATGTATATTTTAAAAACACCTAAATGCTAACAGCATCATTTTAATAAGAATGAGAACATAGCCCAGATGGGCTTTAATACTGATATTTTATGACTGCCAGATTAAATTATCATTTAAATTGGTGGTTCTCTAAACAGTAAAATTAAAAATGAAGGGTGGTCACCTTTGTACACAGCTTAATTCATGCAACTTTCCCACCTAAGTTCCAGCTTTTCCTGGTCCTTCACTTTCCTCAGAACTGATGAGCCATCCAGACTACCTCTGCAGATAGGACTTTGTGTCCAATCCATCAGCTTTGATGTAGGGGCTGTTACTGCAGGATGTCACTTAAACTACTCTTTTGAGCATCCAGCTTAAAGTGCAGGGCTTTCTTCTGACTTACGGACCCAAGAATATAAGCAGGCAGGGAACCCTGCAGCTAAAAAGCCCTTTACTTAATGAATAGCCCTAGTGTCCTATTTGACAGAACAGGATTTAAGGAGTTAGAAATGGCAGAAATTGCCCCATTATCAAATATTATTAACAGATGACATGTTCAAAGCATGGAGTAGTAACTGTTAAAGACAGCAAGGGACAGTTGGCCTTAGAGATTGGATTTGTAAAAGTAAGGGGAAATATGGCAAAAGGTAAAAAGATATTTCTGCATAGGCAGGATCTCTGAACAGACTTCTCCACACGAGGAGATGAGAGAGGTGGCAGTGTAGTCACATACGTGAAAAAATAGTAGTTGCTTGTTACAAAAACTCTGGAATTTTGTATATTAACAAAATAATTTTGTGTTAGACATAACTGCTATCACCTGGCAAAAAACCAGTTTTGAAGTAAAGTCTTCTTTATTCTTTTGATTTTTCTCTTGGCTTCCATTCTCAATCTAATTTTTAGGACTGTCCTATCTGAGTTTAGTTACTGATCACACACTACTGCTGTCATCTATATTTGTGTGTTTTCTTCTTCTTTATGTTAGACTCTGTGACCTGAGTGACCTGGAATATCTCGATGAGGAGTTTCACCAGAGTTTGCAGTGGATGAAAGACAATGATATCCATGATATCCTAGATCTCACATTTACTGTAAATGAAGAAGTTTTTGGGCAGGTGTGCAAGATTCTTAATTCAATTTCCTTTGTGTATTCTGTTGCTAGGGAAACATTTATTTGGACACAAGCATGATGTGTCCATGCCGATTTAAACTTGTTTTTATGAAATTCTGCTTCATGAAAACAGTGTTGCAGTGTAAGGACAAATTAGGATTTGTAACCAGTCAGCCCTGTCTTTCTGGGGAAGGAGGTTGTCTGGAGTGTATCTGAAATACCAGACTTTTGGATTGCTCTGCTGGAGGCGGTTTACCTGAATTTAACTGCGGCAGAGTTACCATTCAGAGGTATTACAACACCTTTGTTACAATATTGTTTAGAAGACTTTAGTTGCTATAAAGATTGTTTCTTCTTCTCAGTTTATTCTTTATCCTAAATATGATGATTCTTAGGCCAAATGGGGTTTCAAATATTATTTTATCAAAAAAAAAAAAAGATTTGGTTGATGTTCTCTTATGTTACATATTCCAGTTTACTGAAGTCATTCCTGGCTACTGCTCTTGAGGAATTACTTCAGTTTAAAAATATACATTATTACAATTCTTTCTTTTGTCTTTATAATACTGTGTTGTCACTTGGTCATTTTTTTCCCCTAAGATCACAGAACGGGAACTAAAGCCAGGAGGTGCCAACATCCCAGTCACTGAAAAGAACAAGAAAGAATATATAGAAAGAATGGTGAAATGGAGAATTGAGAGAGGTGTTGTACAGCAAACAGAAAGTCTGGTTCGTGGTTTCTATGAGGTAAAAAACTCCAAAGTGAAACCTGTTTTCTTCCTTAACCCCCCCCCCCCCCAAAATATTTTACTCCTCATATTCATTTCCCAAATAGAGAGTTCCAAAAAGCAGTTACATCTATAATCAGAAGTGTCCTGACAGATATCATGGGAGGTGGGGGGGAATAAAGAAAGAAAAGCTAGTCATTGACTTGAACCTATAATTACACATCTTCTTTATACTGGAAAGTACCATTTATCACTGTGCGATTAACAGTGGATACTTGCTAAAGTGACCCATCTCTTTCCTCATTGGGCCTTTGAGGGTTTTGTGTGCACGCTGTACCACATAACACAGTAGACTGTGTGTATTTCAAGGTATTCTTCTCTCTCCTGTTTTAACATAGGCAATTGAGTTGAACGTATTGAACTTAATTTGCACTGAAATAATTCTGTATTACTTGCCAATAAAATTCTCTCCCACTCACCGTGATCATCTAATGGAACTAAATGGAACTGCAGTGTAAGAAAAAGACATCTATGTATTTGCCTTTAAAAGGAAAGAAAACTTGTATTCTTTCCATTTGTGAGAGTAATGTGACCTGATAAATGTTTTAGTAGCAGACAAGCCTTTTATGGGGAAGCAAAAATTGGTGAATGAAGAAATGTGCTATGCATTTTATTTCCTTTCACAGGTGGTAGATGCGAGGCTCGTGTCTGTATTTGATGCCAGAGAACTGGAACTGGTTATAGCTGGAACAGCAGAAATTGACTTGAGTGATTGGAGAAATAATACAGAGTACAGAGGAGGTAGCCTTCATTTTGAGTTGATTACTGACAGTGTTGGGGGGCCTGGAATTGCCTAGTTTCTAAAACATTGAAGGACCATGCTATGAAATACACCTGTAGTATCTTCTGAACTTCTGTGGTTAAGCTTGTGTTGAGCATCAGAAGGTCATTCGTCCATTGTAGTTTGCTTCATTGCTTCCCCATGCAGCTCTTCCCTTACTGTTCCTTGTCTGGACAGCATAACAGAGCAGTCTTCTCCACAGAAATCACTGTGCTCACCTGCACACTAGTAGAGTACCACCCCTACACTGGAGACAAATGGAATGGTAACCATTATTAGTAGGAATTACCTCTTTTCCACTCTCAAGGATGACAGGAAGTTAGAATTCATCCCAGTGACTGCAGGCTGGCAGTTGAGATAATGTGAGAACAATAGAAGATTTGGGAACTACTTTGAGACAGATGGTTGTGGAAGCATTTGTAGATTTAGATATATAAAAAGCACAGCATTGTGATATTTCAAGATTTGGCATTCCTGTTAGTGATTAATTAATGGAAGAAATGCTTCCCAAAGAGATTTCACTCCTTTTTGGCATAGTAAATTAATTCTCTGCCTTTAAGTTTTTTAAACATTTTAAGACTATTCTCTCACCTCCTGTCTTTTCCTGCTATCAGATAAGAAATATGGCATTATTGTGACTAGGGCCGAACTAGGAAAAGCTTGTTAAATATACTTTCAACCACTTCTGTAACACCTAGATGTATGAAGGCTCTTCTTGTTTTAACAGGTTATCATGACAATCACATTGTAATTCGGTGGTTCTGGGCTGCTGTGGAGAGGTTCAACAATGAACAACGATTAAGACTTCTACAGGTGAGAAATCAGCTGATCTATGCAAAAGTAGTGCACATCATTAAAATTAGGTTCTAAACTAATCCCATCCAGGTATATGACATCCAAAATTGATCGTGATGCTGGCCAGTAGAAAGAACCTGACAATCCTCAAAGACTTACTGTAATAATTTTAAGTGACTGAAGCTCATAGATGTTTTCATAGATTTCTAAGTTTAAAAATGCATTTAAGATAAAGTATCCAATGTCAATAATCCCTTGCTTTTGTTTGATTATAAGTACATTAAGACTAGTAAAGATTGAAAAGGAAAAGTGTAATTGGTTATATCATTAGGTAGAAATCTGAATAATATTTGTACAGCTTAGGAAGGAGAAAGCTTAGATGGAAGTTTCAGTGCCTCAAAGTAGAAAAGAATGGTTAAAGCCTGAAAATCAGTTCAATTCCATTTTCACTAAGCCAGCCAGCAGAATCCAGACATCCTTTTGATGCAGTAGAAAAACCTCTCAACAAGTATTTATGCATCTGGATTTACTGCTAAGTTAAATCTTTGCAATTTGGGTTACGTCCGTCGTCTCTGTAAAGAAACAGACAAACCCACACCCCAAACCATACCATGTTCTTCATCTATTGTGAATTCCACTGGTTTTAACAGTTCAGAATGTGCATCTGATAACTGAGCTACCTATATGAGTATGATGAAGGATTTTTTGGTTTACTCTGTTTAAGTACACAAAAAAGGTTTGTAAAAAGCAGCGTGGGACATCTCATTTGATGTGGAGCCAGAGATGTCTGTTTATATGTTCCTATAATATCAGTTAGTGAAAAGTTTGTTTCTCATATCTAGAGCTATAAAAATTAGGTAGCCTCTGATCTGTCAAAATCCACATTTGATCAGTTCATGACAGGCTATAACTAAATTTGCTCAGCAGACAGCATTCCAGCAAATGTCAGTGGACTTTCTACCTAATCTTCCAAATTTAGTCCTTTTTGTATAGCATTTAATAATGGTTTACGAAGGCACTGAAATCCACATTGCCAAAAACGCATAACACAAAGCCATTATTACTTTTTTTGTAGTTCCTCTTAATACAGAATAAAGACGGTAGGGAAAAACTCACGTAGGCCTAAATTTGATATTAATAGTATTTTACTCTACAGTATTTACATATTCGCTTTCAAAGGAAATTAATCTGATAAGCTGTCTCTTCTAGAGTCCTGTCATGAAATGTTCTGTTTTCCCTTGCCCTCTGTTTAAAGTAGCATTTATTACTTGTGCCTTACAAACTTCCTTATTTTACAAATGCTTTTGCATAAGCATTTGGACTTTAGTGGGTTTGTTGATATAAATACATTTCCAATGCACACCGTCTGTGTACTGAATATCCATGATGTTTTGTTTGCGCTGGCAGTTTGTTACAGGCACGTCCAGCATACCTTATGAAGGATTTGCCTCTCTACGGGGGAGCAATGGTCCAAGAAGGTTCTGTGTAGAGAAGTGGGGGAAGATCACTGCTCTTCCAAGGTACAACTGTTGTGTGTATTTAATGCTACAGATACTTTAGAATATCACTTACCAGGATAACAGATGTTTGAGAAACAAAACCAAGTTTTAACTGGATATGCAAATATACTATGCCTTACATGACAGTTTCCTTCCCCATTGTTCCAGTGTCTTGATGCATCCATTCTTCTTGGAACTTAATTCTGTTGCCTTAAGATGGAAAAGGCAGTGTAGCTGTGGCTGATACCCATACCATAATGCTTTTGTCATGGAAATTTGTATTAGAATGTTAACTACTTTTGAATTGGGTTTTGCTATATTGATTAAATGTACAAGTATTTACTTACTGAGCATGAAGATCATCACTTGGGAGCAAAAATCAATATGAATTAAAATTAAATTAAATATTTAATAAAGTTAAATAGCAAAAGGTAGTATCAGACTTCTTGCATTAGACAGTCTCTACAATATAGTTCAGTGATGTAAGTTTTATGCTCTGATGTTAAGAGTGTTAACAAATATGGAAGAGGCAAGTTATGAACTGAAGAAGGGTTGTATTTTGAGGAGAGGGTCATTTGGCTTAAGAGGCAGCGCAGGGACAAGAGAAGGTGAAGATTTCAGTGAGAACAAGTAGAGTCAATTAAAATACGTGAAGAAGGTATAATGTGAGAGTCCAATAATGTGAAAGTCCAATAATGTGAGAGTCCAATAATGTGAAAGCGGGAACTGAGGTGTAAGAGCCCTTGCAGACAAGAGGCAGCATTTAAACTGCGTAATGGCAGGTACCATTTGATAAAGACCAGGAAAAAGAGTTGTTTTCAAAGGTCTGTGGTAGCAGTACCAGGACTAGATTAACATGTAAGTGATGCAAGAAACATCTTCTAGCATGGGCACTTCATTAACAAAAAGTGACAGGTTCTAGTCTTTTCTGTATTGTGATTATACAGATGTTTCTGGAAGATTTCCTTTCATCCAGTTCCATAAATCTGTAGCCTTTAGAATGTGTTTTAACAGTGGTTAGACACAGATTAGTATGCAGAGTGTGGGTAAACTAACTCTGCATAATCAGATCTCAGCTTTAGCATGCTGCTTCTATAGCTTGTGATGGTAGCTTTCTGCTGGGCTGATCCATGGAGGAAACTCAACCCTAATCCTAGCCCATTCCTAGTAAGCAAGATTCCTCAGGAATAACCTGCATTCAGTGTCTCTGTTTAGACACAAAGCATCTGTCAGACACACTGAGCTTCTCTGACCAACATCACTTAACTTGCTCCTCCAGCATAAAGTCAGAGGCAGAGGTGTCACTGGGGTTGGCTCCTGCCTGCAGACTGCCATTTGAACCACACTGAGAAAGTCAAAGACTCAGAAGTGGCACTGTGATATCCACAGGCACAGCAGGTGACCTTTAAACAAAGCCATCTTCCCAGTTTACAGAGAGCCACGCAACTGAGGATTAAAGATAAGCAAATTCTGGAAATTGCTGTTTCAAATCAAATGCTGTAATATATTTTGGGGGCCTAGTAATACCTTGTAGCCTGGTAAGTCTACTTTATCATTTAGTTATGAAATAGCTTTGATTTTGTTTAAAAAGAAAAAGCTTTGATTTTTTTAAATTCTTATTTCTAACTTCTTAAATACAAGGTTTTCTTGTGAGTTTAAGAAAGAAAAAAGGTTGTGGGAGTTTTTTCTATATATTCTCTAATACTGAAATTCCTGGTGCTCACAAGTACAGGCTGTAGCATGGAAAAGGCCAGGACATGCCAGAATAGGATGTTCAGAATTTCCCCTGAAAAAATTAACAGAGCCCTGGCTTTAACAAACTGCAGAGCAAAACTGCTTCCTGTTGTGAGATGCAGAGGAACTCTGCTACCATAAGGTGTTCAGCAAACAGAGAGGAGAAGCCAACTCTTCAAATACAGGGGAATGTATCGTGCCCATCAAGTTTCATTTATGATTCCCTTGGTTAGGAAAGATTTGATTTTTGTTTCTGTGGATAGTTTTAAACACAAGAATGTGAAGATTAAATCAACAACACAGTTGTGTTGTTTAAAGAAGCAAAACAAACCAACAACTCGATAACAAACATCTACAGTTGTCATGAACTGAGAATTCCTGGCATTCAGACATGGGGAACTTTGATCTCATAAAACATAAACGATCTTCCGTGTTCATGCTTAAATGGGCTAAGCCCTCAGCAGAAAGTAGCATTTGCATTGTGCAGTGTAGCTTCAGCGTGCTTCTCACCAGCTTCAAAGACTTACTGTGCAAACACTGAGTAGTGCTGGCTCGAAGGTAAGACATTGTTAACAACGACCCCGAGTAGCAAACTTTGAAGAGGTTTCTGCACAAGCCCTGCGTGTGTAAACACATTGCTGGATGTGCTGAGAATGCAGCCCTAGGACTCCGTGACTCTTACTGATTGTCAGATAACCCAAGTATTTGTGTTAAGGCACTGTCACTCGCTCACAGCAGTGCTTTACTTTGCAAATTGCCCTGTAAGTGGGAGTGTTTGTGAAATTTGATATTGCTTAGTGTGAGGGTGGCCAAAGTTAGAACTCAGTTTAGGACAAGGCAGTGGACTTTGTTTCTTCCTCTAAAAGAACTACTGTACTGCTGAAAACACATAGAAATACCCATCCCCATCTCTTCGTCCTGATGTTTAGACATAAAAGGCAACTAATATAGTAACTTAGGCATGTGCTTATGGTCTAAGCAGCTGTGAATATAAACACAGAAGTATTCAC
>JAVHNC010052632.1:0-10336 GCA_034782935.1 Micropsitta keiensis | reverse complement strand
ACTCAATCCCACTGTCCATGTCACCGACAAAGATGTTGAACAAGACCAGTCCCAACACCGATCCCTGAGGGACACCAGTCATTGCTGGGCTCCAGCCTGACATCGAGCCATTGACCACAACTCTCTGAGTGCGGCCATCCAGCCAGTTCTTTATCCACCAAGCTGTCCACCCATCAAATTGATGTCACATAATGGAAATATATTGTCCATGGGTATTTAATATGGATTTTCTTTTCAACAGATGCATTTTATTGTTATTTTGTGGGTTTTTTTTAAAAAACATGTTCCTTTGATAAAATTTTACATCTCAAGAATCAAGAGGCTGGGATTCAGGTCTAGTTGTTAATGGCTTGCAAAAATTGGTGCCAAAAGTAATAGGCTGATCCTTGAATGTAATACATAAATACAGTCTGAGAATATAATTTCACTGTTAATTTTGCTTTGCATAACTCACCGATCTCTGTCAGCTCTTTGAACAACATTGAAAAAACATTGCAAGTTGTTATTTATCTTCAGTAGCAAAGTCAGAAGTCTAGGAAATGTGGTTAAAGATGAGCTTTATTCTCTCTCCTAACACTGGCCAAACTGAGAATAAAGCTTGTCTGTACAAAGAACTGCAAGATAAAGATTCTTAAAAAACATGAACAATTTAAGGGACAATTCTACCACCTCCTGTAAAAAAGATAGGCTTAAGTACATCCTGATGATCATTTAAGCCTCCTAGGTTAGGACAGAGTGATTAAAGTACAAAGAGGGGACAGTTTCTGCAAGACACAGTTTACATGTTGACTCCAAGGCTGAATTCTGACTGTTTCAACTGTCACCACAGCATTCCATTTGCATAATTTCTACATTCCTTGTCAGAACCCTGAAAGATTAATTCTTATATTTAGGCTTAACATTAAACAGCAAAATAATAATTATACTGCAGTTGCCAAACCAGCTCTGCCACTTTCTTTGCTGCATGATAATTTAGAGCTAAGAGGTTTCTGCTTTAATCTTGCAAGGAAGATTCCCACATTCCTCTACTTTCAAATCTTATCCATAGTGGGTTTTTAAGAAAAACCCACAAGCGAAAAAACCCCCTTAATTTCTTGTACAGGAATAATATGTTGAATATCCTGTTCACCTCAGTTTTACTGCAAGGTAAGGGTTCTGTGGGCACCCTGCATCACTGTTTTATATTGATTTAATCCAACTTTTATCTGAAGATTTAAAATATGATTCTTTATTGCAATAAGAGAACTGCAAAAGTTGTAGTCTGTCTGACAGGCAGGAGTATAAGCAACCACACATTTTCTCCTCCCTGAAGAACACTCCTATTTTGCAAGGAAATTTGTTTCACAAAAGAAAAATACCAACATATTCCTAGTTTATTTCTCGTGAGAATGTCTCATTTATTGTGAAACCCAGTTCTCAAGATGTTTTACTGAAAAGCAGCAATGTAAGGAGGATAAGGTAGCAGTTAAGTCCTCACAGGGTGAGCTTTAAGTGCAGACATAGCTCCCTTGGCACGTTAAGGCAGCCATCACCCTTTGTGTCCTACCCAGCGTGGGAGTAAACAGGAAAGAAGACTAGGAAGAACATCTAGCTGTGACAGAAGGTGAATTTAAACTGCAAACCTCCTCACCTTACTAATGACATGGTAAAAAGTCCCAGCTATACCATAAGCTTTTTTCTTAAGATTCCCGCTTTTTGTAGGAAAGGTCTTTGAATATTTTAGCATATTCTCTCCCCACTTAATTTCAGTAAGGAGGTTTATTCAACTGGGGAAACTTCCAAGTGATACATCACATATATTTAAACAAAGAGGGAGAACTGAGAGAAAGTACCAAGAGTGACAGATATACACTACCATGCCATGGGACACCCAAAGAACTGAAATCCATCAGGACCATATTTCTTCCACAAAGTTATTCTCAGCAACGGTGCTCCTAAAGACTGTAAAGAGTCATCACTTTGATGCAGAGACTGAAGAACACAGCATCGTAGACTCTTGGCCACTTGAAATACCACACTTAATTGCGTACTTTTCCTCAGAACCTGTACACTGCTATCCTCATCAGCGCTTTTACTACATGTAAACACACAGCTTGCTTCCATACTCTAACAAACAGCAGCACAAACCAGCAGTGATGGCCAGTACTGGGTGTGATAGGGTTGAAGACTAAACAGAGCCAACTAGCAGTGAAGTCTGCAGTCCCTGTTGTAGGTTAATGCTACTCCCTGTGGAATGTCTCTTGTAACATACATGATGTAAGTCAAGTAAGCTTTTAAAACTTATTTACTTGGTGCTAATCCTTCCCCCCCTTTACTCTTTTTGTTTACCCACATCCAATGCAGTCAAAATGTTAGCTTTTTCTGTTGCCCTGGCTTAGATACTACAGAATTCATCCTAGCTTTTTTTCATCTCGCTGCCTACAACACTCAACTGGGAGATTTGTGACACGTTTCTACATCAAAGCTGTACTGCACTACAGTCATCCCAGGAGTTAAATTCCATAAAAGCCTGAATTGTTGGGGGGCTTTTTAATGCTATACAGTAAGAGCTGTGTAATAGTAACAATGTGCAAACAGAAGGAAGAAGGATTTAACAAAAGAATATGGTGGCTGTGAAGGATTTAACAAAAGAATAAGGAAAGGATGTGAAGAACAGACACACGGCCTTTTTACAAGCTTTTACTAGGTGTTTCTTTTCTTGTGTCAGCTCTATTAAGAGATTTCCTTAGAGTAATTCTAAATATACTTCCTTAAAGGCAGCACTACCATTCTTCTCAGTGACCTGTATAATGGGCCAAGTTTCTCAAAAACAGGTATTTGATTTTTAACTTCTCACATATTTCAAGGCAAGTTTTGCTATCCAGATGGGAGTTGGGAGCTTAAATACCTCTGTGGATCTGCCCCAGCTTGAGGGGCATTTTACAAACTAAACCTGGCCTAGCAGGCTTTTCTCAAATGCCTTGTATTTTTGGTTTTCTGAGGTACATAATTCTAATACAAAATTAACGTGCACTGCTGGAGCTATACTGATGGTTGGCTCAGCACAACACAGTACCCTCACACAAGTCCTACAGTGCCTTACACTCTTTTCAAGTACCAGTGATGCCAAGACAGTCCACAAAAGCAGGCAAAACAGATCATAAAACATTTAACTGGCTGTGTATGCCTTCACCACTTACAAATGATGCGCTTTTGTAATATACCATAAGTAGACTCAAGCGTTGTCAAAATTTTTATGCTGGGTCTCAGAGGCCTATATGCTGTACAGAACTGGTGTGATAATCAGGTGACTGGGATTGTTTTCCTGCCACCACAACACAATGTTTCATGCTTCTTATTGATCCAAGTAGGATCCCTCCTTCAATTCCAAGTTTATGCAACCATGTTCTGCCATTTCCAATACACTTGGTTACAAATCTCCACCTCTCTTTTGAAGCTGATGTACCAAAATACTGCAAGAAGTCCACTGCACAGAGTGACTGCAGTGAGAAAGGAGGGGTACATGCAAGCACCTGGGAGCAATGAGCTCTTCAGCTAGAATAACAAGAGTTTCTATAGCCTCATTTCCTTCCATTCTTTTTAATATAGCACACTACAAAGAAAATTTCCAGGGGCCCAGCCTGCTCTGTAACATCTGTTCTACACTACTGAAGCAAGCTGCCATCACAAATAAAAAGAGCTTTTAGAAGGCTCTGTTAAAAATAAAAGACAGAAAAATATAACATTCCTTACTTTAACTACCACTGTTTTATCACTTTTAAGCTCATAAAGCATTAAGTTCCCTGAAAAATGTATTCCCTAAGCACATAGATTATGGCAGCCAGATCTTCCTCTATACAGTTTTCCTTTCATGTTGTTTAGTCTTCCTAAACTTTACTACGACAGAAAAAGAAGCCTCTTCTCCTTTTTGTTTTTCTTTTATTATACTCCAAAAGACTGCAGCCTTGTTTTTCCATCATTCCTCTCTTTGGTTATGTGCTTCTCAAGCTGTTACAGTCTAAGACATGACACTGCTTCATAAAACAATTTAATTGGCAATATTCATGTCTTTATTTACCATTTATAAACATCAAAACATAAACAGGTGGATAAGAACACAGAGAAACAATAGCAGCTCCTCAGACATTTATATTAAATTGCAAGTATGGTATTTAGGTTTACTGGTCATCCTGGACCTTTACACTTCTCAGTAGGCACTGAGTTCCACATCTCTGTCCATACCAACAGTACCCATTCCCTTGAATTTTCAAAACATGTCCCATTCAAATAAGGCTACCAAGTTTGGTTTGGGTTGACTTAGATGCACTTTCCTCCTCCCTGATACTCCTGAGCCTTCTGCCTGGGATTTCCTGACAAAGCAGCCCAGGAGAACAGCAGCTGCCCTGCAGACATTCCCAGAACAGGCAGGTAGCTCCACGATGGCCACTGGACATCCACAGTGCAGGGCCACCAAGCACAGGTGGCTCAGTTACATGGTGCATGCACAGCAAGACCAATGGATCCAGGCTCTGCCAACTTCCTGTCAGCACCTTCGCCAACAATCCCAAGTGAGAACAAACAGTAAGAATAGCTGCTGCTTTGATATTTATAGTAACTTGCAAGAATAGCAAGATCATTCCAGGATTCAGGATGTCCCCATGTCTGGTCCTACTTCGCTCTGGGAGAATGCGAAGTTTGGCAGGGAACTGTTGTCTGGCTGGAGCAAAAAAAGAAAATCCAGGTCCAAAGACCAATTATGCACAAAACCTCTTACTGTTGACTCAACCCAGCATGATAAAGAATAAAGAAAGGCTTGGCTTGGCTTTTCATGGAAGAAAGCTTCTCTTAGCTCCCACCACTTTAAAAAAAAACAAAAACAAAAACAAAAACCACCACAATTTTTAATCTTACATTTCACACTGAGATACGCTGCTGCTCACCCTGTGGTAATATATTCTCTACTATTCTGTATGACAGAAGAGCTGTTGATGTCCTCAGGCTTGAGCTATACTGATACTCTGCCCTAATTTTCCAACATTGTTAGACAGCACTGACATAAACCCATCAGTTTGAAGTCGAGTCACAAAATAAGGTCAGATTTGAGCTGCAAAGCCTGAAGCAGGTACATACTGCAACAGGACAAGCCACAGCTTGTTGGGACACTGACCCCATCTCCTTGAGACTTTCCACTGACTTGGGCACTTGCTGGCCCAGCCCTTAATCCTATAATAATCCCATCCTGCAGCCAGTGCTGTAAATAATGTTCTAGATGCTTCTGCAGGTAAGATATTAAACTACTGAGATATAAACAAAAAGATTTTTTTGTACTAAATTTCACAGTAGCCTCCCTGAATACAAGCAAACAGCTACAGTCAAGATTACAGATAATCATTGGAAACTAGAAGAGAAGAAGTAGTTTAAAGGACAGGCTTTTAAAAACCTCTCCCACCCATCGGTTCCTCCTGCGCCATGCTTGCTCTGCCTTAATGCACCTCTTCACTGTGGTGATGCCACCCACTTAACATACCCTACTGGAGCACAGTAATTTCAGACTAGCAAGGATTTTAGCTCTTTTCCCCCCTTCTTACGAAGCATTAAGAAGATTCACAGCCACTGAGTTCCTTAAAAATCCTAGTAAGGAAAGGCGGAAAATGAAGGAAATCAGCTTAGCAAGTATCTTTGAAGTCGGACAGAAGTGTAAAAGTGAGTTTACAAAACAGAGGATGTTTCACAGAAAAGGCCCACAAATAAGCAGGAAAAACATGCCACCAGCTGCTCCTTTATAAAGCAAAGAAGTTGAAAGTAACTGGAAAAGACCTTTGAGAAAATAAAACTATTTGAAAAGATACACTAATCATATGTAATCTACAGAAGTACAGTTAGAAAATATATAGTATTTTAAGAGTAAGGAAAGTGTTTCTGCCTGGAAAGTAATAAAGAAGAGTCCTTTTTTTTCAAGTGCAATTCTCTCCTCCAAGCTGACCTATGTCCTGTACTAACTACTGCTTTTGAAATACAAGTGTTTACATGTATTAATTTGTTTTAAAAGCACACAAGCCTCAGTGAGTATCCTCTTTTAAACCTAGCTCCCATATCCAATGCAGGAAGGCACTGAGCAAGTTGCTAGATAGCTGTATCTGCCTGTGAGTCAGGCCAACTTCTGCCATTCGCACAAGCTGCTACTTAAGCAGTGTCCTCTATGGGCTCCTAGCAGCACCATGCTCCACCGCCATCAGCGCTGCCCAAAGTCTGCCTATGCAGCAATGAGTCACCTTGCTCCAACAGGGCTTCATCTTGTGCAACTGCAAGACAACTGGGAGCAAAGTTCTCAGGAGAAAAAGCACTCATTAGGATGACAAAGTTTAAGACTATTACAATGCAGAAACTTTCTGCAGCCCATAACTTATCATTACTGGAAGCAACATAATCCTCACAAAGGCTTACAAAGAATACTACTACTCAACATAAAGGCAAAGGGTCTTCTTTATTTAGCAGGATTTTAAAACAGATTAAATGCCTTGTCACAAAGCAGGAGTACGCAGGAAAATTCTACTGAAGAACTTGTGAACAATTTCCAGATACTTTGCTTAGCTGCTGAGGTAACTCAGGGTGGGCCTGTCAGGGAGGGATTTTCTTGTTCTGCTTTGGATTTACTCACATTCAGTAAGAAAAAAACATTCACAAAACATTCAGAAGGACAAGCTGGCTCTGAAACTCCTGATGTTTTTCATCCAGTATCAGATCAGTAAGGTGCCAATTCTAGCCCACCTTTGGCTCCTTCGGGTATAACATAACAAAAAAACTTGAATGTCCATTCTGAATATTGCAGATTCCGTGAGCAATGGCATTTTGAAGCTTGTCTTTTCAGCATTGGCTTTGACAGGCGAATTTTTATGAATTTATTAGCAAATGCAAAAAGTTAAAAGGCTGCACCTTTTAAGCATCCCTCCAACTCTTCCAGCAGCTGCAAACAAAAGGGTCCTTCTGCAAAACTGCAAGTATTGCCTCTTCTCTTCTGCAGCACTATGACAGTTAAAAGCCCACTTTCTTCTTTGATGTCTAGGATTCTATGTACCTGAAAATAATTTCTCAGTAATTTTCTCTGTAAAGCAGTACTTCATACCCGTCGGAAAGAGACTACTGACAGAATTTTCCAGAGAACCTAAGCTTCTCAAACAGCTGCAGGGTGAGCCTCCAAAACACTACCCAGGTCGTACGGTTTTGAAATACCCCTCAGATTTGCTGAGGCCACTGCAAGCAATTCTCTAGTTTCCTTTCTTTACCAACACACCCAAGTCTGGATATTTGTAACCCATGGATCTGGCAAGTTTGTCCTAGTTATCTCGTAGATGTTACCAGTCATTTTAATGCAGGCATGTCAGTCTTAAGTGTTCTTTATTAAGGAAAGCCACAAGCTCTATTGATCCAAGAAGACAGCATTTCAATGGTTTGTATTAGACATTTTCAGTGAAACCACAAGGAATAGAAATTCAATTTTGAAAGGCTACACTTTTCTGTTGAGGCCAACCTGCTAGAGACAATACACCAGTCATGGCTGATGCACCCTAAGCTTCTGTACAATCCTTTCAACTAATTAAAGAATACTGTTAATTTTGAGGAAATAGTATGCAATTCTTAATTAACTACCTTCATACAGACTAAAATCTGTCAGAAGAATGAAAGGTGAACTCAAACTGGAATGGGCCAGAAGGTGGGGCAGTACAATATTGAGAGACACAAGAGAAGGGTCTCAGTTTTCAGAATATACCAATTGCCTGCCCATGAAAAAATATCACCTTCCACAGCAGAAGCTACAGAGAGTAGGGGCTTAGAGACAATGGAACAAACAAGACTGCAGAAACTAATGCAAACCAAACATAACAATGTCTCAAATTTTTAACAGCCTGTTGCCAGTGCCTACACCATTTCAACACAGACTTGGGCACACTGGTTCTATTCTTGAGCATGAATTTGGAAGATTGGAGGTACTCATGCTTCCTTACTTCTGTGAACTAGTTTGAGACTTGTACTGTAAACAACAGTAATTATTTCCAGCTTCACTTTTACTTGGAGAAGTGGCCAGAGCCCTGCAGAAAGGGTTTCAAAGTCTTAACTGCAATGGTGAAGTTATAACATACAACAGACTTTGTAAAAATTCTGTCTTAATTCATTGTTGCCTAATTAGATGTTGCAGCTTTAAACTGTACAAATGATGACATATAACCAGATTTATTGCAACACTGACAGGACAAGAAATAGCTGAGATTTGCTATTCTGTTTTACTTACACTGCCTTATGGCTAAGCTGCCTCTTTAAAAAACAGTATGTTATTGATACAGGTATTGTTTAACTTCTCTGATTCACTGTTTGCCTAAATAAGTCACTTCAAAAAGTAGGTTTTGGCACGGTGCCATAGACACCAAGTCCAAGTAGATCTGTATTACACAGATCACCGACCTGAATCTACTGATACTCTTACAATCTTGCCCATCAATCAATCCAGCTGTCAGGCAAGCTCATTAAATCCCAGATATGAAGCACACAGAATTTTAGTTGAGGAAAAGTCACAGAGCTTTCAAAATGGCCATTTAAAAACTTCTACCATTATCTTTCCTCAAAAACAATGAAAACCTATTTCTGTTTCTCTGAGACTTGATACAAAAATCAAAATCAAAACTTCACTCCTTTAAGGTAGTGTGCACGCCACATCCAAAACGCAATGTAACCAGTTGACTCCTACTACTTAAGCACCTTAAACCAATTAATTTGTGCAATGATTCATTTTTTAAAGACCGTTTCAAGTTTTACCCTCTTGCATTTCAACTTTTAACTGTAATTTTTAAGCCAGATTTAAACAACTGTAAGCCTTATATTACAACCTTATGAACGTATTACCTGTCACATAATAACTACTAACAAAAAGTTCTCACAATGGTATTGCTACATAAAAATCATCACACTGATTTTTATGCAGCTATGACACCACTGGGTTTGCCACTTGTCAGAGATTTAAAATGTTTAAATAGAAATCCACTTCATGAACTTTAGCCTTAGAATACTTAACTTCACAAACCCATCTTGTATTCTTTAATCATGGTTTCTCATATACATACAAAACCATGGGTTTCAATTGTGGATTTCTTTAAATTTTAGATCAGATGGCAGACGTGGATTACCAGCTCTGCATGCAATCTGATACTCCACAGCTACATCAGGATGTAGCAGTACACATTATTTGTTCCTTTACTAATGAAAAAGCAGAAACCAGATTTGACTGGGCGAACTGTTTTAAAGACTCTCCTTTTTGGGTGGGAAGAGGCTTCCCTTCAGCAGCTTAAAGAGTCTGTAGGCAAGGACTAAAAATGCAGCTTCTTGGGTCTACCTGGGTTTTGTATCACAAAAGTGAAATAAAACAAACTCCAGCCTAATGAGGTGGCAAGCCCAGAAGTTATGGGTGTTAGCAGGAAGTTACTATAGCACCAAAATGATGGAAGAAATGGATTTACACATAATTTTTTATTCCTACCTTCCAAATACTTAGAGACTTTCTCCATTCGAACTGCCGTATGGTAAAGCGAATGAACAGAAAAACGCACAGTTTAGCTTTAAAATCATTTCCAGAAAACAAGCCCCCAAAAATCTGGAGTTGTGATTATTAGTAGTATAAAGGAAGTTATTTGTCCGAACCTGAAGTTAGGTCAGATCCTCTGTTCTTTTTATCTTCTACTATTTCATAGAACGGGCCTATTACTTGTAGTAATTCTTCAACTTTGTCCGTCATTGGCATACTCTCAAGAATCTGCACAAGTCCAAAATATGAAGCATCTTATGAAACAGCATTTCATGATTCATTCTTTTCAACTGATGTTAGAAACTGGTAGTCATTGTACAACATTTCACTGAATCACTTACCACAGTATTCTGATTTTCTTTACTTTTTTTTTTTTTAATTACAGGAAAACAACATAGAATTAATCTAACATACATGAATCGGAACTAGCTATATTAGCTTTTTTTAGGTGAAGATGGCAGAGCTAATGCATTTGCCAACAGAATACCGCAAAACTGGGATGGTACAAAGGCTGAAAGAGCAAACCAGAACTAAGAGCAGCAAACTAGAACCAAGTTCTGCTCTTGAAGTCACTTAGAGCTCTTACTTTAATAAAAATTCCCTTATTTTAAGTTACAAAACAAATACCTTCAATCATCTGACAGGAATGCAAAATCTTACATCTAAAGTAGATTAAATAGAAGAGATTTAATAAGTAGTATTTTAAAAGCATACCTTCCAACACAAACCTTTCTATGATTCTATGATATTATTGTCCAATTCTATTTTAAGGTCCTTTCAACCAAG
>JAVHNC010052457.1:0-11237 GCA_034782935.1 Micropsitta keiensis | reverse complement strand
CTCCCCGCTCCACCGGCTGCGGCCCCCTGTGCGCTGCGCTGCCGCCCCTCACCTGGATGTAGTTGTGTTCGCAGTAGTCGGCGAGTCGAGTGAGGTTCTGAGAACCCTCGAGCACATCCCGCTTGCCAAAAAGGATCACCTCCTCTAACAACATCTGCAACTCTGCCCTTTTCTACCCCTCCGCACCCTCTCTCCTTTAAAGAGACAGCAGCAGCACCGTGATCACAACCCACCTGGTATTGTGGGATTCCTCCTCGCCTCGCTTTCGTGAGCTCTCGCTTTACCCACCCGTCCTCCCCCTTCCGAGGAGAGGGGAAAAAAAGCTTAAAAAAAAAGAGAGAAGAGCCCACGCCCGCTTTGCACAGCTTCAGTAGTGTTGATTGGAAAATAACTCCAGTATTTCGTGGGATGTTTCTCAGCTGGGTTAATTCCTGATTTGCTTGTTTAGCTACACAAGCACTTTTGACAGTGCAATGGACAGGGAGATCTGAGGACACCTGGAAGCACAGAGGATGCAGGGCCTATTCAGATCAGCCGTTACCAGCTCCACTGCCAAATGCCAAGCCTCATATTCTTGTAAGAAAATTTTTGTTGATTACAGTGATACGGTAAAACACGTGTGGCAGTACTGGGACAATCCTATGTGAATACTTAATGCTATAACTTCAATGGTTTGGGACCAAAAGTTGCCTTTTTCATAGTTGCTACACCAAATTAGAGTAGCTGCCCAAGAAGGTGTGTAACTCTGTTGCTTTGTTTTCCTGTGCTTTAGATCCATCCCACAAAGCCTTACTTAAGAACCAGAAGAATTAACCGTATTGCTATTTCAATTGTCATCACAGAGTGTCTGAGTATTGCAGGATGAATGGGGCTGTTCCCACTTCTCAGAGACAATTTGTCAGGCTCTCTGTGCTCTCGTGGGCACCTGCACGTGCCCCTTTCTCCAGTGAATGTTTTTAAGGGTTTTCTCACAGCTGTAACGACTGGAAATGCTCCCTCCTGCTTTGCCACGGGAGCAGGAATGTTTGGGGTAGGGCTGCATCCCTGAGCCTGGCCCAGGGACTCCCTCTCGCCCTCCTGGCAGTTGCTAGGCAGCCGGCGAGCTCTGTACGGCAGAGCCAGCACAAAACAGCCAAGCATTGCTGGGCAGCCTGAGAGCACAGGAATAATAACATTCAAAACTGCAGCTTTGAGAATGCACAAGATACGAGCAGCACAAATAGTATTACTGTACTTTGACATGACCTTTCTCCTGTAATGTATTTTCACTTGCAGGATTTGCCTTCTGTCTTTACCTCATTTTCCATGAACTCCTCTTCATCCCTCCTGTGCGCTTATCTTTGCTCCTCAGCAGTGCTCTAGTGTCAACAGTCCTTCCTTTTCTGTCACCTCCACTACCATTTTCTCAGTCTGTCATCTCAGCTGTTCCCCTCCCATGTTATGCTGGATCCCCTCTTCCTTTGGCCTCTTTCATTTTGGTCTTCACTCTTTCATCTTTCTCAGCTCAGGCTCTGGCCACCAGATTGCCTCCTGACTTTGCCATTCCATTTTCACTGCATCAAAGAATTCCTCCCGTGCTTTCTGTTCCCAGCTCCTGATCTAGGTCCCTTCTGCTGCCATCACTTCCAGCTGCCCATCACAAAGTAGGCTTATCAGTCCCTCAAACTACCACCGAGGCAGAGGAGGCATCCACCATGCTAAGAGCATGGGAAAAGTGCTGGATCCAGACCACAGTGATAAATCCATACATATGCAGAACCTCAAGAAAGCCCATTTCTTTCTTCCTAGACCTAAATTAGGTAACATAGCTATTGTGTGACACAACAAGATGACTTGCTTCTTACACCAGTAACAAGCAAGGCTAAACTATTTTGTCATTAAAATACTTTGAGGAAAGGCTAGCTTTAAAGCAAGCAATGAAAGCAGAAGGTGGATTTCTGGCATTAATCCTTTTTATTTGCAAATGTTCTTTTATTTAGTGGCTGGGGGGGCACCCAATGAAAAAAAAAATTCATATTTTTTAAATATCAAGAAAATCAATCCCATTGCACTGCTAAGCACTGAGTGAAAGTCAGTATGTTGGATAGACCCATGCAGGTTTGGCCCACACATTAGAGGGCAGGTTGGAATTTCCTGATGAAATAGCTCTTTGTTGGGGGATACCAATCCTTTGAAATGGAAGACTTTCTTTGATATGTATACGTGAACTGAAACTTCCCCAGGAAAGGTTTTTCACCCTGCATAGAGCTTCTGGTCAAAAGCAGACAGAGAGACACCTTGCCCTGCAAAAAGCAGTATTTGCGTAATTAGCTGTGAAAGGGAATATAGCAGATCCAAAGGCAAGTCTTCTGTGTCCTGGGAGTTAATAAGGTTTTCCGGACTGTGCTTACTACATACAGAACTGAAGTGTTTCTGGTGTTCCTTGGAGCATCTCTAATATCCAGGTTTTTCTGTTCTCCACCAGTTCCCAGTCTCCTATTATCCCGGATAATGAAGAGTTGACCGTAATAATTCCATCATCCTGTTTATATGCACCTCAAAATTGATTAGTCCATGCTAATGGCTATACCTAACTGCAGTCTCTAGCCCAATTTATTTCCTATCTTCAGTTTCTGTATATTAATTAGAAAGCAGTAAACATCTATGTTTCAGTTGTCAGTGTTTCAGAGCTAGCACTTGATCTATCTATATGGATATTTTACATTTTTATCAATTTAAATTATTCATGTATGTCCATTTTTATGCTAAATAAAAAGAAATGAAAGACTTACAAAAATGCTCTTAGCATAATGCAGAGCCTTAAAATAATGTAATATTGTGAAGATAATTTAATTGCACGATTGCAGTTTTTCACTCTGTTTGAAGAAATGTGAACATGGATGGGAATTACTTTTATACATTTTCTATTCAAAAGATTGTTTTTTTCCTAAGCACCACAGGTTTTTTGATGCAGATTAAAAGCATTCATATTCTGTACTGATTAATTGGTGTGCCTCTTTTGCATTTAAATCTATACTTCATTGAATGGCAGCTTTCCCTCAAAAAGGAGAAAAGAAAAAATAATTAAATGATAACATTGTGCCGCTACAGAAAGAGTGCTATTTTCCCAATAAAAAATAAATATTTGACAGCAATTCTGTAGTGATAGTGTTTCTCAGCACAATATTTGGATGGCAAAATAAGGCACAGCATAATAGGTTGGGGGGGGGTTCAGCAAGTGAAAACACATTACAGTTACTGGGTCTGTTCCAGCTCCCAGTGAAACAGTAAAGCTTCAACAGGAAGCTTTCAACTGAGTGGAGTAGGATTTGAAAAGGAGCATCTTCAATAGGCTATAGGGATGGGACTGGATGCACTCAACCCTCAGATGTAGTTGTCTACTGGAAAATAATTTCCACACTAAGATAACATTGACATCCTCCTTGGTATTGTCCCAGTCAGAGCCCAAACACAGACTGTGCAGATAATGAGGTTAAAAGTCATTACACACAGACTGAGCCTATTCTCTGTTGGGAACACTGGAAAATAAATCAGGCCATTTAATGCCATCCAACAGAATTTAAAGGGTAAGCAGGACTATTCACAAGAAATAGGGGGTTTCTTTCCTGATACTTTTCTTCACATAACAGGAACAATCTCTTAGTTTAGATATTAATCACCCGGCAACCACTTATTGTTTCCTGTAGCATAATGCAGTAAAAATTGTCCTTTAATTACCATTAATGAAAGTTACCTGCGGTGAAAGCGAATATATGCCACTAGAAAATCACTTGGTTCAGAGGGCAGCTAGTTGCAAATATAAACAATCTTTATGATGCACAGGCACAATTAGAAGTGAATATGTAAATTACCAATGAGCAGCTTCCTGCTATGCTCAGCTACTTGGTGTCAACATTAGTTGTGAATGTTTCAATTTATTTGGTCATAACCATAACAATCCCATAGTATATTTCCTAAAGGAACTTTTAAAACACTGTCGTGTAATAAGGAAGTACTTACTCAGTTAAAAATGTTTCTAACCTTCTTTAAAATAGTTCTGAGTTTGAAATGGGTTAATTATGCTTGCTATCACTTCTCTTTAAATGTCTGACCCTTCACTCTGTATCTGACACGTTTGTACTTCTCAAAGTTCCTTCACTGCATAAGGTGGAGGCTGTCTAGGTTTTTACATCAATTGGAAGATGTCTCATAACTTAGTGCATATGCACTAAGGGAAAAAAAAGATTTGTTTAATACTGTTCTGACTGCAAAAGAGATCAAGATGCTATTTTACATGCAAGATATATTACACACAGTTCACTGTAGTGTATGTGAAATTTGTAGTCAAGTTTTCCCTTGTAATGCTTTGTTTTCAGTTGCTTATACCTTTGCCAGTCTTAATTTAGCCCTAGTAGCATGTATTTCTATTTCAGACTTTATTTTTCCCCTTCAGGGAATTTCTGAGATGGAAACAGGAAGAAATGCTTTTTTATCAAATCTGTTATAAATATTTCAGCCAAGAGGTTTAAAACCCCAGCAGCTCTACATTTTGAATGAGGACTTTCAAATTCGGCATTTTAGGGCCACACCTCCTGCTCTTCCTGAGAAAACCTCACGACACTGGGTTAATCCCTAAGTTTCTAAAAGCAATATATCTGCATACTCTCACTGAGTTTTTAAGGCTTAAGATACATCCACCGAGGAGCTGGGCTATGTTGATGATGTTTCACCGTGCACCGCAAGGTCCAAGGGATTTTCTCTGGTTTTGTTTTTTTTTAAGGATATTGCTGTGATGTATAATGCTATGGAGGGATTGTATCCCCTGGCAAGTAGAATGTAACAATATGATAAATTCTGGGACATGAGATAGTGTGTGTGTGGGGGGGGGGGGTTGCAGGGGTCAGAAGACGGTGCAAAACAGGTGTGAAAGAAGAGAAGAATAGGTTAAGAGGAACTACGATTGTTTAGGTATGTGGTGTAACACGATGGGCTGATCATGTCAGACAACAGGCAGGTTGAGGAGAGCGCTAAAAACTAAAGACATTTCCCACACAGGACATAAGCTTGGATTCAAGAACTTATTTTCTCTCGAAAAAATCACAGAAAACTGCAGACTATAGTCTGCAATCATTGTCAGTTATTCCTGCTATGTAAGTCATTTGCTGTAGACCTGAAAATCAAATCCTGATGTTGGTACTGATGTTGACCACACACTGAACTATTAGCAGGTTGAAATACTACTTTATCCAGTTAATTAGTAAGTGCCACCCTCTTATGATCTCACAAACAATGTGATACTTGGCTGGGCATCATCACACAGGCTAATAAAGGAGGCAGGTAGTTTTTATCCTAGGAATTTGTTGAAACAGGCTCTCTTTTGAAAACTCTTCTGGTTTCCAGTGGAAGAAAAAGAAAAACAAAAAAAAAAGCTGAATATCTTTGCTGAAATGGCTAATTTACATAATTTTTAATTATTCTTATTGTCGGCCCTGAAAGGTTCCTTATCTCATTTCAGATAAAAGAATTTAGTATTCAAATTTTTTCTTATTCTGCATGAGGAAAAGAGGAGCAAATCTAACAAATGGTACCTCCTTCAAAGATAGTATGTTTTCCTAACTGAAAAAGCCTCATTTCAGTGACCTCTTTGTTATTTACAATAGCCTCGTGCTATAATAGTCTATTAGAAGAACAGAATTGTTATAAAGTGATTTTTCCATTACATTTCTGTGACTGGTATAAACTACATCAACCTGTAATGCAAGCCTATATCTGAAGTCATTCTGTTGCTGCAGGTCAGCTGGAAACCAGGTGGTATTTGTTAAAAGAGCAGTGAGTCAGTCACATCCCTGCTACCTTCCAGCGTGGTCACCACTGGCCATGGCACACCAGTGGTAGGCCAGGCTGGTAGCTAATGGTGGCCTATTTCCTGGGCACATGGTAGACACCTGCATTTTCTGCCTCAGAGTATCACTTATTTTACTCCTTAAGCAATACTAGTAAGAGTTAGAAAATGACTATGAGAATATTGTGTGTATCAGCAGAAGATATTAATAGGAAGAGCTAGCAGATCACCCAATCCATCTCTTGAATGTGGCAAAATTGTCCTCTAATTCATAGCCCAGTTTCTTATGCTCTCTAATTTTAAATGTCCCTACTAAAAACAGACAGGAGTTTCCAATACGTCAGCCATCAGACTGTTCCACAGTCCACTATGGTACTGCACAACTTGCGCAATGCTAAGGGTGACACCGCCATGCAACTTTTCACAGATTTGCACGCAAATGTACTTTTCAAAGGTTTAGTGAAGCCACGGGGGAATATATTTATTTATAAGTGCTCAGGAATCAGGTCAGAGCAACAATCTAACAATTCATGTTTAATCCATTGCTAGAGCTTATTCACAAAATAGATTGTATAAATTAGGCTGTCCAATGCATAACCATTTTTGTGTGAAAGCTTTTAATCAAATAAAAGGAAGTACTTTGATTCAAGAACTAGATGATCTCTAAGGTCCATTCCAACCCAAACCATTCTATGATTCTATGGTTCCATGAAAAGAAAATAAGTAAAAAGGCTTACTCATTGTGAAATAAGGGGTTTGCTATGCAGGGTAATACCAAAACAAATTCATGCCTTAATGTATGCCAGAAATCTCACAATAGCAGGCTGGTTTTGTGTGTTTGCCCCTCTCTCCCCCACCCCAAGCAGATCCTTGGTCTTCTGAATTTGTATAGGAAAACAATCTAAATAGTGAAATAACATCTGCTGTGATCAGGTGGCACGTATTTATTCGTTACGGCAATACACCAGTTGTATTCAATATAACTCATCTTTCTTACCCTTCTCTGTTGGCTAATAGGAAGAGATTTAGTCACAAAGGGGTTTGTTTATATATAAATCAGCAATCAGAAAGCTAAATTCATGACACAAAGGTCTCTGATTCTACCTGGAGGGTTGGTATGATTGGTATTTCTTCCTTCTCACTATTCCTGACATTTAAAAATCTGGTTTTATATTTGATTATATTACTCAATAATTAACCATGGATAATTAAGCACATCTTCTCCTACCAATTAAAGTTATTTGGTTTTGCTCAAGCATTTCTCAACATCACCCTTGTAGAAAGGAAAGGATAGAAATTTGTTTACTGTAAAACATACTGCCATGTCTATTATTGAGGGAGGGCCACATTACATGAATGGAACTATGTCTCAGAGGGGTGAAAGAATTGATCCTATCTACCTGCCTAATTTAGATGTTTAGGACACACCTGACTTCTGTGTGGGTGTGAAAGAATGAGCATGTCTACCTCACAAATACTAAAGCACCAATAAAACAAAAAGTGTGTTCCAGCTGGACAGAAATGCCTGTTACTGCATTGCCAAAGTGCTTCGGCTCAGCTGTGGGAGCCTCGTGCTGGCTATAGGTTAATCAACCCCAGTGACAATACCAGCTGTGCCATGACCATGGAGCACTGCTAAGTCATCTGCATCCATGCTAGAGGCTTGTGCTGGCATGGTTTTGTAGCCATGGCTTGGCCAATCCCAAACAGCCCCACCAAGCAAAATCCATAGCAAGCACTCGGTCAGCACCTTTAAACTGTTTAACTGAGCCTGGTTTACTCTGTCTGAAATGAGGAGAGGAGCATTTATGAGAGCCGTTCCAGAAGCAGATGGGAGCAGCAGCAGTCAGCAGCTGTGGATGTACAAGAGATGCTCACCTCTTCAGCTGTCTTGGAAGTAGCTGTTTGGGAATGTGTGAATGCAGACTGTGTTCATGGAAAGAGTTTTAAAATTATTTAAATTAATAATTATTGCAGTAAAACTTGAAAATTAGTCATTTGTGTCTGTGTCAGCCTTCGATTGAAGGGGGAATTCAGTTTCCCTACAGGACAAGATGACATCCTTGTTCTAGCACCATTCTGCTCTTCTGAATGGTGTCTGATCTGTGAGCTAATCTGATAAATGAAGACCTTCTGTGCACACATGGTATGCATTTTAAAAAGCTTCAGTGTGTTAACAAACTGCTCTGAATATGGTGGGCCCCACCAAGAAGCACATAATTTGAGGCACATGAGAAGGAGATGCAGACTAGAGGAAGTAAAGCTGGTCTATTTGGAATAACTGAACAGGCAGCACAGAGCTGCTTCCTAAGGTGGGCAGGAGCCTTCATTTACTTTTAATGCAAGTGTTTTAAATGTGTTTTCTCAAGTAATTTCCAACTCATTTTCAATAATGTAAACCATCCAAATCCATTGATCTGGGGACTTATCCTGCTTCTTTCTACCACCAGATTTCTCATTTTGAGACACGTGAGACCACTTCATATTTTCAATATCTAAGGTCAAAAATGTAATAGTTTTGTCATTTTTGTACATCTTTATTCTGTTATCATCGATTCCCTATACCAGGTATGCCAGAGATTCTTTAATTAAATACACTACAGTGATACTTTAGTGATGCAGATGACAGCATCCAGCAAACATGTAATTCTTTCACAATGATGAGAAAATATCCATCTGTGAGTCCTACTGTGAATGCAAATCTGAGTCAGTAAATAAGGGTAATGGCAGGTGGCAGAAATAAAACACAAGGCCAGAATTCCTGATAGCCAAGGGCTCCATCTTGTAAATGTACAGAGGAATTAATTTTACTATTGCGAAATCAGTGGGGTGCTCAGGATGTTGAGCTTGAACATGTGTATAATCACAGACTCAGTGTTACTGCTATTTTGTCTTCAAAATATCTGTATTTGGGCTGTGGTTACAGTGGTTTAGTCTCTGTATTGTGAATGTCTCTTGTTCCTTCCTCTGCCCCTAATGCAGATTTGGAGTTGCTTATGCAGAAAAAAGGGGCAGCTGTGGTGGGAGTGGGGTTGGAAGGCTTCTGCATCCAAGAGAGCACCCCCCCTGCCATGTGAGCCACAGCACAACCCACCTAATCCAGGGAGAAACAGACTCTCCAGTCTCTTCCTTTCATCTGTTTAAAACTAATATATTGCTTTTACCAACAGCTCATAATGTATTTATCAATGTTGTATATCACATCACTACTTTGTATGTACAAATACATTTGTATATAGATGGTCATTGCATTGTGTCCTCTATTATAAAACAGAAATATGTTTGTGTGCTTTCTCCAACGATTTCAATATTTTTAGAAGTCTTGGAAAAAGGAAGTCGGTAGAGTGTCCACGTTACGTTTATCATGACATAGAAGTTGAGACATCGGGATAGACAACCCTACTAATCCAAAGCTTTGAAGACTTTTTTTTTCCCCAGAACTACCATGCAAAAGAGTGAGAATGCACACCCAAGTTAAGTGAAAACCAAAACCAACTCCCTCCTGGAAAGGTTAGAAACAGGACTGAGCTGCTTATAATGCATGATTTGCTGGGGGAGCTGACATTTATCCCAAGGGTTCATACAAGTCAAAGGTAATCTGCAAAGAAATGTGTAGCTCCCTTTTTAAAAAACAAACCTTTAGAAATTCAGAGGCCTGAATTCCACCTGCAGGATCTCAACCAGACACTGAAACAGCAAAACACCAGGAGACTGAACAGAGCAACTAAAAGACATCTCTAACCACGGTGTTTAAAGCCCAATTTTCTATTTACATGAAAATGAAAATCAAGGGAGATCTCGTTATCTGCAGGTTCTAAATTTAGATCTTCTTAAATCAGCATGTACAGATTAATCACATCCAAGAGTTTTAAATGAGCCAGCAAAGAGCATTATGGATGGTGATTATTCATTTCAGTCAGTTTTCAAATATTAGAGAAGTTCCAGAGCACTGAAAGAAAGCAAAGGTCGTGCCAATCTTGAGAAAAAGATATATTGGTATTGTAGTCTTATCAACTTAATAGTGATCCCAAGTATATGACAGAACAACTGATAGGAGATTCCATTAAGAAAGAATTAAAGAAGGATAATTTAATTAATGCAAATCAATAGTAATGTATGGAGAAGTATACATATATTCAGGATAATCTTATCCTGAATATATGAATATAACAGTATCTTTTTCCATGAGAATATAAGTTTGATAGGTAAATGTAACTCTGTTTTAGAAATGTTTTTATACTTCTGTAAAATATCCATCTACATAGAATTTTGATTGAGAAACTATAATAAAATATTAAAAAGAAATTATTATTGTAATAGAAAATCATTATGATGCAAAATAAATGAAAAAATGGCTGTCAGCCTTCAAATGTCATCATAAAGGCTGTACCAATCTTGACTTCTTGCTAACTTGTTTTGAATAACCTAAGAAAGCAATAAAATCGCTGCTGATAAAATTTGCAGAGTGCAGTGATTAGGAGAGTGACAAAAGAACAGACTGACATGATAGAATCATCTGATAAGTTATTTGCAAAACCAGCCTGAGTACAACCAACTACTGTTTCCATCACTCCGAACAAAAGCTTTGAGTACCCACTTCGAACGTGGGTCTTCAGCTGCAAGTAGGATATCAGATGCCTGTGCTTTGACATCCTCATCTACCTCTACATCCAGGAATCAATTAATTCTGATATTCCAATGAGAATATTGTGTCTGAAGAAGGTAGTACTTCAGTCCCCTATTGCCCCTGACATTAATACAAGTATTCCTATAGCATTGTACCTAGCAGTGGTATCTGTGATTCAAATAAGATGTCAAAATATTGGAAAGACAAAAGAGTGAAAGAATTAATTCACTGGAGTGAAAGCATCACTGAAACCAATTCTATATCAAGGAAATCAAGGGATTGCTTGATTTCTATTTATAATGGTTTGTAGGACTGTTAGAGAACCCTTCAGGAGGATAATCATGAGCTCTGTAATCCAGCAAACAAAGCTACAGAAAGATTAAAAACTGCTCATAAAAGCTAGGCAAACAAGTAGAAGAAATAGGGCATATTTTGTATTTGTAGGGCAAAATGCAGTACTAACATTTGATTTCAAGGTATTTTAAGTGATCTATTTGACACTGCAGACATGGGCCCTTTAACGGGTACATCTTTGGTTGAACATTTACAATGCCTCCCAAAAGTGCCCTCTGCCCTCTGTCAGATTACTCAGTGTGACAAACAGACTCCAGTGTAACTGCTGTCACAGTGACCTGGCTGCCACAGCTCCCTGCTTAGTTTAAGGCTGCATTTATCTGCAGCAAAGTGACTTGACCTTTAAACACCTCCGTTTAGGTGCACTCAAAGGCTTCTGTGGTCATTTTTTATTTCATACAGCTTCAGTTGTGTTTCTTGGGTTGTTTGGTTTTT
>JAVHNC010052382.1:0-10420 GCA_034782935.1 Micropsitta keiensis | reverse complement strand
CTCTGGCATCAAGCTCCTTCTGACCTAAAATATGTGCCACAGCCCATTTCCAGGTGAAACGTACTCACACAGAAAGGCTGAGGCTCACTGAGGTGTGTGGGCCCGTTCAAGCCAATCGTTTTTTCCATCCGAGTAGGAACAGGCAGTTATAGGGCAGGTTAATAGAGGCTAACCATGAGAAATCTGGAAGCCATGGCTGACCCACAGGGCCTTGGCCCCCTGACAGCGCTGGGCTGTGCTGTGCTGTGGAGGTGACCATGGGTCTGTCCAACCAGGCTCGGCACAGAAACCATCACTGATGTAGCGGCTTTGGGGTAACATGGCCAAAAATGGGAAGTGTTTTGTTGGTGGTGGCCAGGCGTGGGCAGGCAACCACGTCCCTGTCAGGGCTGTGCTGCTCCAGGGTGAGGTTTTGTGTCTTCCTGTAGCACATTTGCCGAGTCCCAGCACAGGCGCTGCTGCGCTGGGGGCTGCAGTGGTTCAGTGGACCAGGCCAGCTCCGCTCCATCCCCTGCCTCGCCTGATTTCATGGGTTTGCTGTGCTCTCTTTGTTTCTGCTATTGCCGCTCCTTCCCTCTCCGTGCTCTTGCCTTATTTTGGCTACAGCAGCAGCAGTTGTTCACTTTGTTTGCTATGGATGAGGAAGGTGCCAGGAGGAGCTAGGGGAAGGGAAGCCATGCCTGAGCATGCAAGTGTGCATGTGTGTGAGTGAGTGAACACAGCTCTGCTGCACAAGCAGAAGGAGGCTGGATCCTACTTGGCTGCTTCTTGTCAGAAAGAGGAGGAGAAACTGCCAAATCTCATCTCAGTGAGGGAGCTGCTAGTCAGGGAGCTGGAAACTTTCCCTCTTTTCAGAGCTCTAAAGAGAGATGTATTCAAGTTTGTCATGGCTCCCATGCATCTTCAGAGAGCTGAAGTAATTTCTCCCCAAAAGCATGATGTTTATTAGGATGACAAACATATTGCCTGGTATTTAAGATAGGCCACAACTGGATGGACAGAGTCCAGCTGGTTAGGTGAGGTAGGATTACTGCTTTGCAGAGCCTTCCTTCACCACA
Source organism: Micropsitta keiensis (assembly GCA_034782935.1). Taxonomy (NCBI): domain Eukaryota; kingdom Metazoa; phylum Chordata; class Aves; order Psittaciformes; family Psittacidae; genus Micropsitta; species Micropsitta keiensis. The sequence continues at coordinate 9,362 of JAVHNC010052382.1, read as the reverse complement.
CTGGGAACATCCTTGGATAGTCTTAATTTAGGGTTTGGACACTGTAATTTAAAAACTATGAGAACATTTCCTTCATTCTGAATGCCAGGAGGAAATAAGAGATGTAATTTTCTCTACTTAGGAAGCCATTACAGTCTTTCACCATAATAAAGAAATAAAATAAGTAAGACAGCACTGCACGGACAGGCAAATAATACAAGTGCTTTCAGCATGTGGGTCATCCTGATTGATGTGCCATAACCAGTAGTGTGAGCTCAACTCGCTGGCTGGAACCACCCTCGGCACTGGTGGTTGTTCACCTTCAGAATTTACCCATGCAAGAAAACCTCATGGCTCAGTAGTAGTTTTTATTTCTGCTTGAGCAGAGACAAGCGAGTCTGGACTTGAGGCTGGCCTGGCCCTTCCTGTTCTGTGTTAGCATGAAATAATTGGGATCAGGCTGCTTTGATTATGTCCTACATAAAACAATATCCAAACCTAAAGTGAAGTCCTCCGGAGTCCTCCCTGAGGCTGGTGCCGTGGGTGGCACTGACAGGCAGGGCTCACGCTAGGACCAGGATGCCAGAAAACAAAGCACTTGAGCTCCTCTTTTAGTACAATGTGTAAAGGTAGGTTAAACCCTTCATCCGTGTGGTCACTTGAGGAAATGACCTCAAACGTGGTCTTAACCATGGGGAAATGGCATTTCAAATTTCATACTCTTTTTTCTTTCCAGGAAGAACCAGTCTCCTTAAAATAATATTCCTGGGATATTAAGGACAGGCAGAATGACACAGGAGTTAAGATATTTATTGTTTTATTGCTGTAGACCACTGAATACCAAGAGCTGCTTGTGCTAACGGCAATGGAAAATTACACTGGCAGACTGGGGATTTCTCTTCTCTCCAGAAACTCTGGTTACTGCTCTGCCCACAGAATATAGCACGTCACCCCCAAACTACAGCACATCACAAGCTACAGCACATCAATTTACCCTGAAGTAGGATCAGTAAGCTTAGTTCATGATGTAATACAATGTCAGTGCACAGTAGCAGAAAGGAATGTGTATCAGTAACAGATTTTTCACTCATTCTACCACAAAGATATGCCAATATAACCCTGCATGTAATTCTAGACCGACTCAGTCAAAAAACTATGCAGATTTCATTACTAAAATGACTTTAAATTAATATGCAAGTGTACATCTACATGGATAGCTGCAGTTTCCCAGCCTCACTCAAATATACCACCACAAGCCTGTTTCAATCCCAATGCTGACAGATTTCTCTGGGACTAAGCCAGTAAGCTCTGCTAAGAATACTAAAGCAAGGAAGTGGCCAGACAAGGCCTCCAACAGCCATGCAGCAGAAGGTGTTAGAGAAAACCCCAAATATCCATGAAAAACACAGTAAGGTATCATTATCAAATTGGCAAAACAGTCTAGAACAAGTAAGGGAAATCAAGAGATGGGTAAGAACTCAAAACAATTACAGCTAAAAGCACAATATTCAACACAAGATGGAAACACTTCTTCATGAAAGTTACCTTTAGAAATAGTTAAAGCAGGAGACCACTGTGATCTTAGAATATCAAGACAAATGCTGCCATTACTGTTAATATTTGGATGATAGATTCTTGTTGTAAATGCAACCTGCAACAAAAAAAAAAAAAAAAAATAGAGCGTGTTTCAGTCTATGATGACAATGACATCCCCCTTTCTTCTCAGTCAAGCCATTAGTCATTAGTCAATTTACTCTAAACCAAAAGGATTAAGCAGTTAAACTGCACAAAATTCATCGAAATGCACCCAAGCCACAATCTCTCACTAGTTCCAGCCACCAGGCACTATTTAAAACACAGCCTCATACTTGCCCTTTCTCTGTTTTAATCACAGGTGCCTGCATCATGATGAAGACAACTCAACAGAAGTGTCTGAACCACAGCAACACTACTATCACAGAGCTAAAGAACTTCAAACACTGCAGTCGCTCCAAGTGTGCACTTTCACATTGACTGAAAATTAGAAGACAGTGCTAGTGTCTGATAAATTTAAGTATATTTCACAATTACTGCCGAATTCTAACAAATTCCATCTTCACTGAGTTTAGGCACTCAGCAAGTTCATCCCTATCTATAGTGTCATATTCCTATAGACTAACCCAAACAGCTACACTGTAATACTTGACAGTTCCTTCATCAATAATTCTACTGTAGTAATATAAAGCTAACGAGTTTTGTACCAAATAAGAAAAAAAAAAAAACAACACAGAAATAAAATCAAACATCATTACAAGACATTCAAAATTCACACATACAAATTTGCTCCTAAATACATGTCCATTCTTGTGGTAGTCAGAGAGGGACCTAGTCATCTAATATACTGTAGGAATGCATGAAAAGAAGTTGAGAACTGGACAATACTGCAACAGAGATGTGACAATTTCTGTTCTGTACTTGGTTCTTTAAAGAATGCTAACTTCACAACTGAGAAGGCAATACTTACCTTAGGTGGTTTGAAAGGGTAGTCTGTAGGAAAGTGAATTGTCAAGAAGAATACACCACCCTGATATGGACTGTCATTCTGTCAAAGCAAAGAAATAATTTTCCTATTACCATCTTTACAACTAAATATCACTCAAGATGTTATTTATAAATAAAGAACAGGAGATTTATTTAAAAACCTGGCCTCTCTCTCTTACCTATCAAGAGAGAGAATTAAAATTCATTTACTACTTCCTAAGGCAAATGATACAGAACACATACAGGTCACTTCCATGTGGACTTCTCTGAGCTAATTCACAGAAAACAGCTTCTGACAACTCCCTCAGGACAACTTGGGAGAAGCATTCAAATGGCTCTGGGAAGTATGTTAAGAGAGTGCGGGTCCTCTCAGGTTCAAAAATCTCAAGCTCTGTGTTAGGGCCATCCAGTTTTCAGTGGCCATGGACAGCTGTAAAGGCCTCTTATTCTCTCCTAAGTTTTGTCCTTGGCTCAGGCAGTGCTCAGTCCTGCAGAAAACCTATGAATGAATACTCAGCTAACTCTTCTTGCAAAACAAAAACCAAACCCAAAACGTAAGAAAAAAGCTATCCTAACCAGCACCATCAATTAAAAAATATACATCAAGATTAAAGTAAATTCTTCCTCCCTTTCTGCATTCAGAAATTCACCATAATCAAGTCTGTTTGAGTGCTTATTCCCTGCTCCAAGGAAACAATCATGGGGTAATTCATTCAGGCATTAGCTATTAGCAGTAAAACAACATGTGGAAGTAAAAGAGCTGAAAATAAACAGAGAATAAATGGAGTGACTAAATAGGAATTGTGCAAGTTAGTTATAAGAAGTAATATGTAAGAAATTTTACTTGAAATGACAACTAAATAGAAATAGAGTTAACTATTCCATTGCTTAACCTGGAGACTATAACACTCTTATTCTAGATTCCAGACTGGGGAAAATGAACGAGATACACAGACTACACTTCTGAATTATCTGCAAACTGAACTGTCATATTAATGGCAAGAACTTTTCACCAATGTAAGAAAATAACCAAACCTTAGTTAAATACCAGAAAATGAAAATCTGCAACACAAGACAAGGTACTCAAACCTAAAAACACATATACCCTATCTCATCTCTGCTGAAAACCTAGCAATCAAGATGCAAACTCTTGTATTCAGTCAACAGATACTATGTGAGGCCTTAAGGAACCAGAAAGCAACCCTTTTACTGGGCATTTTCCAGGAATAATTTTTAGCAATTACACAAACCCCCTTCAGAATGTGTTAAGCCAACGGATGCTCTCCTACATTTAAGAAAATCAGAGCCTGTGTAATATCCTATTGCAGACGTGGAAGGCCAGAGGACTGCCACACTACAGGAGCACTAGAACTACTAATACCACACTTCTGTCAGGATACTGCCCAACCTTGAAACAAGAACACAGACCTTTTGACAGCACAAAAAGCACATGGGTAAAAAGGAGCTGTACATTGTTAAACCAGAAGGAAGAAGCTAAACATAATAATCCCAATTTAAATTCAACTGATGTTTAATACCTTATGTCCACGCAGACACCAGCCACATAAAATCATACTCAGTATAGTACGGAACATTCCTTGCTATTTAAACATGAATACAGCTATTAAACAACACCTTTTTGAGGCACCTAGTTGCAATCAATGAGGACCAGGGATTTTGGAATGGAAAGCTGCTTTTCCAGTCAGGTGAACCTCTAATAAGCACGTTTTCCATAGCCACTTCCTAAAAAATCACACTTGTAACTATGTTTAAGTCACAGCAATTCAGCATCACTAATATTTAATTCCTACTTTGTGGCCTCACCAGAAGCACCATATTGTGGCTGCAGGTCTATTGGCATTCAATACTTGTCTTCTCAAATTACAGAAGGTTTTGTTTCCTAAATACAGACAACCAGCCCTGAGAACTCCAGATGTCAAGTGTTTGCAAGTTAAGGTTTCAGTAAGGAAAACATTTGCTTGCTTTACTCTAGCAAGAAAAAGGTCACATTCAGGTTTCAGATGCTTGTTGAAGATTTAAGAGAGACGTTTTTCCCCCCAGTAATAGCTGGATCACATTTCAGTGACTTCTCCCCTTCTAGTCCTAAAAGCATTCAAGATCTCAGTGCACGACACCAGATCAAATAAGGATTACCCATTCTCGGATCCAAACAAAGGCACCCCAACTAATTCCTGACACTAGGACCAGCTCTAGTACAAAGTCCATGCTAGATTCAAATTTTAGAAAAATTTAAATGCTAACAAAGTTCCTAGATATTGATAATGCCTAATATTGCTTTAGAGATCATTTCAGCTGAAAGAAATGTCCTCATAAAGCATTCCAGCAGTAAGTATCATCAGACTGATTCCCCCTTCATTTCCTGTAAGGAATACCTCTGGAATTAAAAGCAAAACAAACCCCCACGGTTTCCTCCTGAACAAGAGCTCTCGTTTAATATTACGTCACAAGAATTAGAATACTTACAGGTCCCATAATTGTGGCTTGCCAATGAAACACTACAAAAGAAAAACTCCGTATTATTATCTATGCATGATATGTTTTGAGTTAGCACAGCAAAACACAGAACTTAGGGTTACTTACTGTCATCTCCAACAGGACCTGCTGAACACTGTGCTGGAGGATCTCGGGCTAAGTCACTAAGTTCCTTTAGAAAAAAAAAAAATAAACATACCATTCAGAGGGGAAATACTAATGAACTGTCATTTGCACTTCGTATCCAGCAAAAACCCTTAACAGTTTTTCCATATACAAGCACAGAAGAATGAATAGTAACAGCTGTTAGAACCATAAGATCGGCATCAAAATTGTCTTTATAAAAGACAACCACCACCAAAACCAGCTATGAAGGCGAACAGCTACCATGACTGTGCTTTTCCAAATAAGTATCATTACCATGAAGACACTCCTGCTGAGGAAGGGACAGGAGAGCAGACAGGACACAGAACCTGAAGTGAGCAAAGGCTAACCACTTTCTGATGAAGGATTTTCAAGGATTCAGTCTTAGCTAGAGAGGTGGGAATACAGAAGGCTGTTGATGAGTCTTCACGAAACAAAGCACTGTGTATGTAATATCTGATATTAAAACTTAGAACAGAAAGCAAAAAAAAAAAACCCAACAAACCACTCAACGCAAATTCAGTTTCATTTCCCCCACTACCTCCAGCAGGGATGTATCTTGCATAAAGTTAAGCAGACAGGAAAATGAAAAAGGATGATAAGTGTTGGAATCAGGAAAAATACCTGTATTTTTTATTTTAAACTACACATTTAAGACAAAGATGCCTTTACAATTCTGAATAACTGAGCTGCAGAAGCAATTCCCTCCCCATTACAGAGGGCACCAGAAACTTCAGATGGAAAATTCCTTGTGTAGCACTGAGATTACTGGGATGAATCAAAGCAGCTCAGCATTAATTTGTTTAAATGCTCTACAAGTTACTTGTTTGGACTGTGCCTTTTTAAATTAAATTTATACTTTCAGTTGGAAGTATGTCACAGGTATCTTCCTTGCTCTCTTTTGAACCTAAAAATGGCTTCAGGAGCTTCTATAGATCTGCACTTGTCAAGGCATCTAAAAGTTATGAGAAAAAAGGGAAAACCTTCAGTCCCTCTCCCATATATTAAGCTGCATACAAGTTACTTTGCTACAAGTCTACACAAGTAATTAAAACAAGAACTTTCCATTTCTTTGTCAGACATTAAGAAACTCAGGCATATCTACTATGCTGGAAACACACACACATTCGGAACAGACAGCTGTTTTGCCTGGGAATATCCTAACGTACATCCTTTAAGTTTCACAAATTCTGCACTTGCTAAAAATCTAGTATGTGTTAGCAAACAAAAATGAAGGGGGGGAATATTAATAAAATTAAGTTCTCTGTGACACAAGATACCTTGCTCTTTGTAACACAACAACTGCTGCAAACACGTAGAGTAACACTACTTCAACACGCAGACGTCCATATGCTCCACGAAACCCCACTCCCAAATATAAAAAAAACAGATTTCAGTTTTGCACTGGTTATGTAGTAACCCGACTGTTATGTAAAATGGAATTTTATCAGTTTTGATAAGCAATGGCAGAATGAAGTTAATATTACAGTTCATTTCACTGCTGCTTTTATTTGGAAGCGTGGGCAACTGCTCTTTCCAGATGAACACACTAAATCCATTTATAGTACATTTCTCTACACTCTGCAGTTATTACTGAGGGTCCCCATGACAGTCTTATTTCTGCCATAAAATACCACTTACTAGGTCTGTATGTTGTTCAGCACCCTCTGGAAGGTATTGCTATGTCAATTTACATTATCCATGCAAAGGCAAACAATAAATGTAAAATAACCTTCACACAGAAAACTCTTTTAGTATTTTTGGGGGGATTTGGGGAGGTTTGTGCTTTGGTTCCCCCCATTTAAGAAATGCAGAAAGTTTTAATAATCAGGCTTATTTTTCATCTAAATATATTATCCAGTTCTAAGAATGAGCAATCATTTCCAAAAACTAAGAGTAAGAAAAATGGTATTTTGTCCCTTAAACTGTAGCAATAGCATAAGCAAAGACACAAACATTACTATTTTAATGTACCTGTGTAGTTACTACTGAATTATTTGATTTAATCAAGCAAGAACAGATCCTGTTTTTTAAGATCACAGAAACCAAGAACCATGAAAAGGCTCTTCATGCATTTTACTAAAATTACAAAAATTAGTAGCATTAAAACGAGAAAAGATCTGCATAAAGCAGACTGTCAGAGGCATGTGCATTAGACTAGAGGGCTTTTCAAAAGGTACTACTGTCTTCAAAGAAACAAGAAATCGGTACTTGATAAAGTATGTTAACTCAGCAGGAAAATTCGAGTGTCTCTTTAATTCAACTAGATAAAGTAAATTCAACTGGAAACAGTAAACATAAGTAGGATTGCAAATGTAAAACTAACATTAAATTTAATAAGTTCTGGTGAAAAATATGTGTCACACCCCGCTTCAGTAAATTAAGAATAATTTACAAGCTGAAACACGGGAGTTTTAACATTCCAGTCTCTAATCATTTCAAAATACATGACCGGAACTACCCCTTTTAAACACTTAAACTGTTCTAGAAAACAAACGAGCAGTGATTTTTGTAAGCTAAAGGACTGAAGTGTTGTCTGGCCCCAAACACTTCTGTAAAAAACCCAAACAGCCCTAATTTGATGCAGTTCCAAGCAGTTCAAACACAGGTAAGGTTAGGAACATAATACACCACTTCACATTTCAACTACAGACCAAGTAATTTACCCACCAAGTTAAAAAAAATAAGGCTTCTCTTAGGTACTACGGTTAAAAGAATAACGTTTGGAGTAAAGCTATTTGATTTAGCAGAGTGCAAAGTGCTGTGGAAGAACTCACGCAAATGTGAAATGAACGCTGGCAAGTTCTGCCTTTTTACAGGAACACCAGGCCTATTTCACCTCCTTGGTAAGCCTGTGACACTTCACAGCTACATGAAAGGAGGGAGGTTTTTGCAACAAGGGAGCAAAAAGTTCTCCCCGTGTAACTTTAAGAAGTGCCTACTTCTAAAAGCTACAACTCTGCTGAATCCAACAGGCAAACTGGAATAACTGTCAACTAAACAAGAAGAGGCACATGGGCTGTGATATTTGGAGCACAGTTGAAGCATTTCATTTAAGGAAAGGGAGGAGCTCTTTTTTATTATTATTATTATTTTTTTTTTTTTTTTTTTTTTTTTTTTTTAAAGCCTCCCACTCAGCAGCAGAAACCCACAGCACCCTTCCTGCCTTCTCAGCTCAGCCATCAAGAGCAGCTACTCTGCAACGGGAAAATATACTTCATCTGAAAAACTGACATCAAAACCAAGCTTCACCATTTCCATGAGTCAAAGACAGCAATTTTTAAGAAACCAGCCCAACTGTTCCCCTGCTTTCCCCCATTTCTCACGAAGAAGGTAAAAACCCTGCTCAGCTTCATTTTACAGAGGTTAACTAGGATTGTAGAATTTTAAGTATTCTGTGAAGTTTCAATATAAGGGCTTTATGCTTCTAATACTCCTTCTGCTGAAATACTTATTTTTTGTTTTACTTAATCACAATGGAGAAGAAGTTTGTATTTTTAATTTTATTGCACATTTTGATCTTTTGTCACCAAATTATTCTTTAGCAATAAACAGGTCTTTGAAACTGTTCTCAGAGGAAATATACATGAAATTGTAGTACCTGTTTATTGTTGTTTACTTGAAAGGATTTACTAATTAAAACCAAAGTAAATAAGGGCAACTTTTATATTGACTATTATGATTTTTAAGCAGGCTAATTGAATGATCTATTATAGACCCACTTTTACTCAACTCTATCTCATTATTTTATACATGACATCAATTCATGTGTTTTCTCTCTTTCCCCCAACATCTGCAACATCTGTGAGCTTCATGAACTTCATTTGTGAACTTTGGGAGATGTTTCCAGCTTAATTTATTAAATCTCTCTCAGTATGCTTGTTTCTTACCTCATTAATAGATAGTAGTAAAATTCAAGTTACTGAATAGTAGTAGATGGTGTAAGTCACTCCATTACAAATTTTGCTCGTGGACATACTGTATGTCAGTTTAACTCAGTGTCTGGCACAAGCTACATAGCAAATGTTTTTCTCTTAATTCTACTCTTCACTTTCACATGAGCATCAATTGTGGATGTACTGGCACTGGAAACCATTGCATTTCCAACATTCAGCCTAAGCTCTGAGCAGCTTAAAATGCTATCAGTTTTCCCAAGTCCTATGAAATACAGTGCTCCCATTGTACCTGCTACTGGCCTAAGGCAATGGTAGCCACAAGGAAAATTC
>JAVHNC010052268.1:0-13213 GCA_034782935.1 Micropsitta keiensis | reverse complement strand
GATCTTAAGGTCCTTTCCAACCCGAACTCTTCTATGATTGTATATCTATGTATTTAGAAAATGAGTGGACAATTAATGTTTAACTTGGAAGAAGTAATTCCCACTTTGTGATTTAGGGATCACAGGGTGCTAGAGCTATAGCTCTGGCTTGTGCTCTGCTGCCTAGATTGAAAGAGTACAGGCAGGAGGTAATGACAGCCTACGCACATCATCTTGGCGGTGGGAGCCAATTCTGCCCCCCTCTCTGTTATGGTCCCTTTGGGTATGGCAGCGTGCAGTCATTTTTTGAACTTCTGCAGTATAATGTGAGAGTACTCCGGGTCAGGTCACAGCATTTTTCCAAGAGTGCATTTCGTAGTATGATCCAGAACTGTCTGCCACAGTAGACAGTGGCAGATTACATTACATCCCTCTGATTCAAGTTCTGGGTAAATGGAGTGGAATATTGAATTTGTTAACCAAGTTTCCATGAGGCTTTTCTGACAGGAGAAAGCTTAAAACTATGATCTCTGTTCAGCCTCTGGAAAGGGCTCCACTTGATGCAAGAACAGGTACCCTGGCTTATCTCCTTAGCTTGTGTCCCCTAAACAGTAAATCTGTATTTTCTGTTCATTCATTTCTTAAGATTCCTGCTACATCCTCCCTCCCTGCAGCTCCTCTCTTCATTCATTCGTCACAAAATCCTCTAGATTCATGCCCTGTTTAGGTCAGTTGCTCTCTGTGGCAGTTTCCAACAGAGCTCTCTCCGGCATGTTTTTCTAAGGTTGACTGGAGATCAGCTCTTTCCCTATTGCAGCAGACCTCTTCTTGCATCCCCTCTGTTATGTCTATGTCCCTTCTACTTCCTTCTGCTATTGTCTTGATATGTTTTTGTCCGAGATGTCATGCAGATGTCATGCCATCTAATTCATATGACACTTGGAAGAGTTACAGTCACAGCATGACAAAAATTCAGCTTTTGTGTTAACTGTGGCATGCGCATGACTAGCTCTCCTAAAGTTAGTTACTCACATTCTATCTTCATGAATATATATGCCAGGTAGGGATAACTTCTGCTTTACTTGAAAGTATCATGGGATTGATTCTAATGCAAATTGTAGTCACTGGGGCAATGATTAGAGTCTTTTAGTTAACTTCACCTGTTTTCCCTTTTGTATCCTTGATTATTCTGATGGAGAAGGGAGTAAGATGTGGTAAAAGCCAGGAGAATTTTAGTACCTGATTGCCTTTTTCTGTAGTTTTGTTCTACTCTTCTTCTCATATTAATAGCCACTAAGAGCTGTATTAAAAAGTTCTTCCATCAGGGTCAGAGAATTATTAAAGCCATCAAACTGAAAGTCGAATAGGCAAACAGATGGTCGGAAGCACCATTTGGCTGTGAACTGTCTTTAACCAATATTTAATTACAATATTAATTACTTCAGAGACTAAGAAAATTCAATATGACAGTGTTAGGGTGCCAATAGTAATATACTAATGAATGAAACATACTAAAATATCAGCCAAGTGAGAAAGTGTGTATATATATATATGAGTAGAACAATCACAATTAAACCAGTCATTTGTTTCCAAATGTACCATTGCTTTGTGTAGCCTTTAAAGAAAAAAGGTAAAAAGAGAAACCACTGAAAAAACACTGAAATGTATCTGCTTGTGCTCCTGCTGGATGCTGAACGTGGTTATTCTGTTATGAATGTATTCTGCTAATTTGGGTCAACTGTACTTATATTTTGCTCTATTCACTATAACTTTTTATTCCTTACAGGCCCAGTTCCATTGCTGTCACACCGATATTAAATCCCATCCCATCTGGTACGTGACAGAAGAAGCCAAAAGCCAAAGGGCTGCTTTTAAAAAATTATACCTGATGCCTGGTCATAACATTCTCCCTTGCAAATCACAGGTAGTTACTCCTTGATTTTATTTTAAAGCAGGTCATTTACCCGACATCAACTCGGATTCTGCAGCAGAGGAATAATTTGAGCCTTACTTCAATTATAACTTCTGCAGAATTTATTTTAATCTTTGTTTCATCATAGCAAATACATTTTAATAAACTGCATATCAGCTCTGAGCACTTCATACAGATTTTAAACTCACCCAAGTGTTCAAATGTCAAACAGTTGTTCTCCAAATGTTAGCAAATTCTGGAACTACATTTATCCTGGCATTAATATTTTTACCTGTACTATGTTGTGAGATGCTGACATTGATCTGTTACTGTATATTAAAGCCACACCTTTTTTAGGTAATATTGCATTGCCACTGAATGGATGCAGGTGCTGCTTCCTGCTGTTACGTGTATCAAATTGCTGAAATCATCATCACCTGTAAGCAGTTTAGGCCTTTCTGAAGTAGTCTCAGTGAGGTTTATGGTAGCCTATGAAGAAGAACAGAAAATGCTGCTTCTTAATGCTACATGTTTAGTAGCATTTTTACAACTTGCTACTCTATCTACTTTTTCTATTATACGGACTTCACTCTTTTCCCCCACATCACAATAGCGTAAGTATATTCTCAAGGCTAAAGTATGTCTTTAAAGACACATTTCCCATCTAAAAAATTTTTCTTTTTATTTCTGAAATAACAGCTTTTCAGGTAACATTATTTATCAGTCTGTTTAGCTAATATACTGAGCATGTAATTTACTGTTACATGTAATGTACTGCACAATTTATTTTCTTTTCTCCATGTTATATGCATATGAGTGTAAGAATAAGGTAGTCCTGTGACTACTATTACCTTTTTCTTTCTTTGTTAAGTGTTTCATTTATTACCATATGTCCCTAAGGAGCAAGACTGCTTAGTTCCATTTGATTGGATTTTAATATCTAGTTGATGAATTGGGTCCACTGAGGCAATACATGAGTGCTACAGAAAGTATCAGGGATGCAAAGAAATGTGCTCAGATAATTCAGTTTTCAAAGTCCATTCCTAAAAATGCACTGGATTTAGCCTAAACAAGTGAAGAAACATGGAAACTAAATATAGTTTTCAACATGTTTTCCACAACAATGGCATGTAACTTCTTAAAAATCAAGCCCATCCTTTTATGTGCTTCTATAAATCTGATTTAGTTGAAGGAAGGGATGTGGGCAGAATATGAAGAGGTGGTAAACCCAAGTAAGTTCTAATGAACAATCATTAGGTTGTTGTGCTTTGAAGACAATATGTGCAATGAAAACTCCTGAGTCGTGTGCTCTGGGCTGTATAATGGTCAGTAGCATTTCTCTAATGAAAAACTATAAAGTGTCTATATTTTCCCCATAGCCAAACATCAATCTAGATTATAAATAACATAGAAGCATAGCTTGGATGAAAATATATATTCAGCAATCTCTCTGAACAGTTATGTGTGAAAAATAGAATTTGGTTTAGACTTGGTAGCTTGACTGGGGGCCCATATGTACAAAGGCTAAATGATGACCATTTTTCAAAATACATTACATTAAACATGCGCATTAACCTGCATATATGTGTTTAAATGTAGAGTTTTATTTGCTTAGACTCAGACTATTTTGCTTCAATAACCCATTAAAAACAACAAGCACTTTCCTTACACTGAGGAAGTAGCATTTTTGTGAATAAATTCCATCATGTGGGTTACCAGAAGAAATGAGGGAGTATGTTACTCAAATTAGGCAAACAGTGTTTTCCAAATAATATGTATACAAGAAGGGAGAAAGATGGATTACAAGATGACTACTTAAGGCTGACTTTCCATTAGCAATACTATGATTTCAGTGTAACCTATGTCTTTACTTCCATATCATCCAAATGCATTAGTGCCTCTCAAGGTATTAGTAATGGCATTACTTATTGTAAGTGATGGCAGTAATTCTGGAAGAAAGCAGAAAAAGAATTGTAAAAGCAAAAAATTGGTCTAGTGTGTTAAAAGAGGACAGTTATCTAGTCAAGAGAACAGGAAACTGAAGCATAACTGAACTCAGGGTGTTCTTTACATTAATGAAACAAAAAGAGATGACAAGGCTAAGTCAGAAGTTTGTTAACTTGATATTTAGAAAGAAAATGCATTATAAGGAAAAGAAACATTAACCTATTTAAGTTAGGAAGGTGGGTTTGTCTTCCTTCAGTGGGATATTCAAGACAATCTTGGGAGAATATCGAAATAGATTTTTCAGAAGTGGAGAACTGTGATTTCTCTATCAAAACTAAACCCAGGCACTACTAAAATATTTTTTCTATACTACATTTCCACAGTAAGGCAGTGTAATATACAATACTGCAAGCAGTGCAATGATGCGAGAAAAATTATGCTTTCAAGAAGTTTTGAAGGAGGTAGATTTGACCAGACAGATGATGTGCAAGTTTTCTAAATTAGCGCTCTCTGCTATTTTTAGCTTTATCCGTATGACGTTCCCAAGATGCCTTGCTTAGTATTTTCTTTTCATCTGTTATTGGAGAAGAATAAATGCTTGCTGGTATTTTTATATTCTGGTCAACTAGATCTTCCAAACTATAGATTTTAAGTTCATTGCAGTCTAGTTGTCTTTTATATTGTTACTAAACTTTTCAGTATGGATATATAGCATGGATACCTATTAGGAACAGGTTTTTAAAGCTGTGGTATAGCTTTTCCTTTGTTTTTGCATTTAGAGGTTGGCATTTTTTACATTTCATTTTTGCTGGATATTGCAGTGCCATAATGTTTTGAAATGTAAAGCAAACAATTTTTTAAGCATTTAGTCGTAAATGTAGAATGGCATTTACCTGCGTAGCAAATTTAACTGTAATTAATTGATTAACTTTGCTAAATGAAGATGATTTAGAATTTTCAAGCTGGAGTTTATTTAAGGAGTTTACATTTCTTGCTTGGAAAAACAATAAAATATTCAAAATGCGGGAAATAGCCACATAGTGAAGAGAATCTCTATGTGATCTGCATCTTGTGTTTTCCATAGAATATTTAGGAGTTCTGCTAACCAGCATCAGATTGTGTCAGGGCTGGATACTGTCTACTTATTTCACTGTTTGTTTTGCTTTTACTGGCTTGAAGAATTTGAAACCTTGTTTCTGTCTGTTTCTTATTCCCTGTGTTTCTGTAAATGTTTCTACATCAAATATTCTTAATGTCAATCATCCTATAATTTGGAATCTACAGGAGTAATAATGTAGCCTTTGCTCTGTCAGGAAGGAATTCTACAAACAATACAACTCAACACAATGGAATATTTAAAAAGAAGGACAACATGAAAACAAATCTAATTGATAGACTAAATCCCATCATTGATATGATGAAATGATCATGAGATCAACTGGTACATGGGCCACCATTAATTGAAGTAGAAATATGTAAATATTTTCAATATATTTCAGTCAAACTCTTTGTACGTTGTTGTTTCCTCTATAGACATGAATGATTTCTCTTTCATTGCTCTCAGAGTATAAATTCTGTGTAGTAAGCAGGTAGGTTTCTTTCAACTTTAGGTGGATTATTAACAGGCCAGCTTGGTTGTAAATGATTTTTGAAAGTATGATACTATTTTCATTCCTTAGCAGAGGAAAACTGTGTAGAGCACCCTCAGTTGCATGGATTAGGAAATTAGGTAACCAACTGGAATCACTTTTGATTGAGCTGAATCTCTGGTCTGTCATTAAATAGATACGTTATCATTTTTTATAGGAAATTATGCTGGTTTAATAAGAAATGGTCTACATTTTCTTGTTCTCACAGCGGTAATCATGATCATGATTTGAAATGACTAGTGTCTGCTGGATGCCTGAAGAATCTCAACTGAGGTAAGACACTTTGTTGAAGAAGTTTAGGGCTTTTAACTTAAAATATTTTGATTGGCTCCAACAGACTACATAACAAGTGTTGCTGGTTTCAGTCACATTTGTAGAGAGATGCTGCAGTTATGTTCTTATTGCTGTTATGCTTTTCACATACAGCTTGTGGTTGACAATATTAATGATATACTTTTGATTCAGTCCAGAAAAGGCTGTGAAAGATGGCCTATGTATTCCCTGATTTTGTTTCCTTCCATGCCATAGTACTACTGCAAGAGCACATCCTCTGGGAAAGGGGGATGGTTGTGATTGATGACTCGGGAGAAAAAAAATGCACATTTCTATCATGTGAGTTATTTTCTGTGAAGTGGGAGAAGTATTTATTTCATACTCTGCGTATGAATAACTCTGCGTAGAATAACTCTGTGTAGAGAAGGAGGTTGAGCTGCAAGTGCTTTCAGGAAAAGGGAGAGGTGATTCTGTGAGGAAGGATGAAAGCTTGGCTTATTTATTTAGGCTGGGAGAAGTGTTTGCCTTCTAATATGATTGCATTCTATAAATAGATTCGTAGTAGAGGCAGGAAGGAGGAATGGGCTTTGTGTCTGTGGTTAGTCAAAAGTGTAGTTTGCAGTATAAGTATCAAGCAGTTTACTTTCAAACGTTCATACCTAGGTTGGAAATTACCAGAAGTGTGTGTCTGCTAACAGGGTAACACAGTGATATGCTCAATACTTCTCTGAGAGGCGGATGAGGGATTACGTTACGAGACTGTTAGTGGTAGTAAATGTGCATAGCCTCTAACATAGGTTTATTAAATATGAACTGTTTGAGGATGGTGGCGGATGTTTTTTGGGGATTTTTTTGATACCACTGTGGCCTGCAAGAAATAAGATTGCTTCTTCCTTCCATTTATGTATAATGGGTTTGCAGTTCAGCTGATGAGTGCTAAGAAAGAGTGGTTTTAGCTTGCTTGTTTTGATCCACTACATTTTCTTTATTGTGTTTTGGTAATGTAAAATGTAAGTTGTTGACCAGCCCTTGATTTTCTGTCCTACCTAAGTGTTTTGGCTAAGCTTTATATTAAGGAATTCTAAAGACGTTAATTTTTTTGATCCATAGTTCTGAAATTTCTGTCATTCTCTTTCTGGAAGTGTTTTTCTGTTGTTGTGATCAGTGCAAACAGTACAAGCTATGTCTTCACCTTGAGAATTTCCATGGAGGCAAGTTCCTGAGAGCATTTCAGACATCTCTTGACTGTTGTATAAAAGCTGAGTAAACAACGTTCCTCCAGTATTGCAGATTCTTCATCTGACAATGAAGCTGCTACATCGAGTAAATCATAATGTTTGAGAGTTTTACGGATTAGCTGGATGCTATTCACTGTAACACTCCAGGAGAATACCAATTACATCACTTGAAGTGATGTTTCCATTCTCTTGCTTTCAGGGTCAATGGGTACTTTAGGCCCACTTGATACCACTCACTGAAAATTCCTCCTGAGACTGGTTCACTTGCCTTTGAGTTGAGTCTGAAAAGCTGCACAAAAGCAAGCACTATTCAGGGATTCTAAATTAAATTTGGAGAAAATGAAAAAAATAAACAAAAAAACACAAAAAAACCCCAAACCAAAACAACAACAAAACAAACAAACAAAAAAAAAACCACAAAAAACCCCATTAAGTAATACAGTATATGTAAGTACAAGATTGGGAACTGGAGATTTACAGTTACTAATTCACTGCATATCGTACTGGAGATCACCATTTTACAGTGAATTCTGTATGGGTGGACATGTGTCTTCAAAATACCTAGAGAAACCAATGGAAGTGTCACTCATCTTTTCTGGCTATGTAGAGTTTAGTTTCAGCATCTCATGATGTGGTGAATAATCTTTATAATAACAGAGATGAAACGAAATATTCATTATGACATTGTTTTCCTTCCAGTATGCTGTAAAATGTATTATATTTACAGGTAGAAAACCTTTTATATTAATGCACGTGAATGCAGCTATACTGGCACTGACAGTATTTCTGGTTTTGTCTGAGACTGTAAATCACTTCGTTCTCTTGGGGGATCGTGTAGACGAGAATACTCCAGAAAGCCAAGATTACAAAATGAGGGATTTGCTGTTGTTGTTATTGATTTTTATAAATTATTGAATTAATTTCCATTCCGTAAAATTTTAAGTTTATCCTTGCAAGTTTCCAAACAAAACAGATCATTCATCTTCATACTGAAGGCTGAACTGATGTAATTCACTAATTATATATTCTGGGCTCTTTATAGAATGTTTTGGCAAATAATAGTGTGATTTTCATATAGTAGCAACTGCTTTTGTGTGATTTCCCTGCAAACAGACTAAACTGACTACTACATGAGTGAGGTTGTGTACCCATGTGTTCAATAAAATGCGTGTAATAAAATCTGACTGATTTCTGCACTGAACTAAAATCTAGTTCAGTCCCTGGGTTGAGCTAAATAAAGTCAGAAGCGCAGCCGCTTTAAAAAGGGGTGAAGAGGGGGAAAGCCTTACTGAGAGATAATAATTAAGGCCTTTTGGAATAGCTGTAATGAGAACTACTTTGCATTTCAGTAGATGCTCAAAGTTTGGATCCTGCATTTCTGCAAGTACCTGCATATGCAACACATGGGGGCAGGGGCATCCAACTGTGGTCTTGTAGAACACTAATGCCTAATCTAGTTATCTTTTAGTTACTGCTACTTCCTTCTTCTTGGATGTGAATTTTTAAGTGTATAGGAGTTTGTTTAAACACACAAATTAATATGAAGTTTGGTAGGATGTGCATATAAAGTACACTAGGTCTTTATTAATATTTATATTACCATAATGTGTTAAATTTAAGCTACTTTACAAGTGCATTATATTAATTAGGATAAAAAGTAGTTTCTTATGTGAATAATTTTAGCATTATATGCATAAGTAAGTGTGTACATAAGATCACATTTAAATCAGTATTGTTGCAGGTATTTTATCTGCTTTTCCTTTGAATATAATCTTTGAAGCTGACTTTGGATTTAACAGGAGTCTTCCACCATGTTTCTGTATTTAATCCTTTATTCTGTTACTAGTTATGTCAATAATTGCATTTATTTAAATGATAAAATAATTAATAGCTTCACTAGCTTGTACATAAAATATGCTTCACTGAGCCCCAAGGTGGGGATTTGGCTGGTCTTGATGAAGTACAGGTGCAGGGTTGTACTAATCTGATATGTTGCAAATCCCTCTCATCCTACTGAAAACCACAAGCAAAACTGGCAAATGGGGCAAGCAGAAGAGCATAGAAATCAGGACTAAGAATGGTTTAGCAAATTATTTATCTGAAAATAATCAGGAATATGGACGGTTGTATTGCCAGTCCACTGCTTATATTCCACAACTCTTTGTGGCACTGTGCTTCTGCCCCAGCCTCTCCCCGCTTTTCCCTTTTAAGCACTAACATTTAGTGATATAGCTTAAACTGGTCCTTGTGGAAATGGGTAGCAGCAGAGCAGCCACGGGCTGATGTCTTACATTTCTTTAGTACGCAAATGTAAGTCAAACATCTTTCTCCATGAATAATGGACAGCCCAGGGCCCAGTGACCTCTTCTGCGCAGCAGCAGGCTGCACACCAGGAGCTCCAATTGAGTAGGGATGCCTCTTAAGGTTACTCCTTGAGGTTGAGAGATTCCTTATCATGTTGGATATTTAGTAAATGAATTGGGAATATGTGTGCTGGAACTGATGTGAAAGTGATGTAAAAGATTCATTGTACATATATAATCCTTAGGCATAAACATTTGACCAAATCTGGGACTAAGTCTGGATCCAGCCGCACGTAGACTTTCCCCTGAGATGGAATTTAAAATGCGAGAGGGTCCTTTCTGAGCCTCATTACTCAATAGTCTCCCTAACAGGTTTGTTTGACCCTGTCATCTATCTATTAAGCACTCAAGCGTACCTTGCCATCAAATCTTGTTAAACCACTGCTGTAGTTACTGTTGAACTCACGGCCTTATATCAATCAAATATATTGTTGATTCTCTCTTGCATGTGAAGTGTATCCTTCTTTCCATGATATTTTTCTCTGCAAAAAGATACATATGGACTACAAAACATAAGAAGCCGGCTTTGGTAGCCCAAAGATGACTGTGGTAGAATGACAGAAGGCAAGGGAGATGTCCAGGTTCCTAACTATATCTGGAATGATTTCAGGAATTGCCGTAATGTCTATATATATTTATTTGGAGAATAGCCAAAACTTAAAGATTTTTTTTTTCATTGAAAAAGAAAACATTATGGACCTTCATAACTGCCTGACATATGGCTGTATATAAAGGTCATTCAGGCACAATACATAAATGAGAGTAGGAAATCAATGAGGGCATAAATTTATGGCAGAAAGTCATGACCCTTTCATGCTAGCAGGCTAGAGAATAATGAATTTCTTGTGGTGAAAGCCAGTGCACCCAGTGGAATAGATAGTGGTGTACTGCCCCTTCTTACTATTTGTAATACATTTTCCAGTTTCAATGAAGGCATCTGTTTTTAGGTTCTCTCTATATGTGAGTACTGTTTCAGAGGGTAAGCATGCACAAATTTGTTCTCATGGTGGAGTGGAATATGGTATTGTAGGAAATGATCAGGAAGCAAACAGTGGATTGGTAAATATAACAAAGTTCTGCACAATGAAAATGTTACCACTAATATGTAGTCTAATATCCACCTCTTGTCAAAAGTCTGTATAGTTGTTTTTCTTCATTAGACTCAGTGCACTGATTTAGTTTTTGTTATTTTCACTGATAACGTTTTTGTTATTTTATCTCATTTTTGTCAGAATCTGGTGATTTATGGGTCAAAATAAATTTTGCAGTCCTTGGCCTGAAGATAAGCCTAAAAGGATTTTTTTTTTTTCACTTATTATTTTTGAGAAAGTGGACACCAATTACTAAAAGATGTTGCAGTCTCAACATGGTCACAACAATGTTCAAGTGTCATAACATTGTTGCAAATTTGTTGCATTTACTGGTAAACTTTATCCGAGAAGTGTTATTCATCTTTAGAACCTTATGAATATATGGGTAAGTTAAATAAAATTACTGTGTTCAGGATTTTAAATTTCCACAACAGATCAAGGCTTAGATACAGGCTTTTAAAGTAAAAGGTCACCATGCCAAATCTAAGTGTATGTGTTTATTACAGATCAAAATAAATTCCTTGCAGATACATTCTGCTTTGTTACACAGGATTAATTGCAGATGACTCTAAATAGCAATGTGAATATTAAAATATAATACAACCAAATGATTCTATAAGAATGATTCCCGTGCTTTAAGCACGTATAGAGTGTTTTACTTCTATCTGTAGCTTTTTAGCAAAGAAGTCTAATGATTTTCCAAAGTCTCATTTCATATTCCCAGATCAGCTGAGTAACTGCTTTTCAGCCTTCTCCAAGGTGAGTTTTGTGCAAGTTTTAACCTGCATGCATTTTTGATACATTTGGAGATTGACTTTCATTTCCTGCATGCCTAAAATAATTCCGTGTCTTGTTAGATTAATGCCATACATCATATTTACCTTAATAAGTTAAGAAAATGTCTTCCAAAATGACTCCCTTAGCACTAAAACTGGAATTGGGTCTTAAAGATTAATCAGTCAGCGGGTAACTTGCATTACATAAGGTGCAAATACTGTCTGGAAATAATTATGTTAAAAATGGCGTAGCTATCCCTTGATATGATTTATTTTCATATGTTAATAATCTTTGAATTTAAACTTGGGTAATTGCTACTGGGGCTGGCACACGAAGTGTACGTTTGGTTTCTTCAGAGAATATTATTAAATTAAACCCAGTTAAAAAACTTCTAATGTGTCCCTTCCTTGATCTCCTGGCCTGCCTTGCAGTTGTAACTAATACACATGCCAGTGGCAGAGATCAGGCAACTGTTTTTCTCCAAATATTTTATGCAATAATTTTCCATTGATTTGTTTTCTTACTTTCTCCAGTTGCAGATATGGGCATATAACAAAATTGTACCCTCTGAGACTATTTCACCGTTCTTATGAAGAACAGTAAAGGAAAAACCAAATATTTTTCCAGTAAAAAGAAATCGAATAGAATGGAGGCAGAGGAGCTCCATGGAATGGAAAGTAAGTAAAATTTCTGAATGTCATATATATGTTCTTTTAGCTTGGAGGCATGTGTTTGTATGAAGTACGTGATGTGAATTACACACATGGTGAGTTTAAACCTGGAATGGATAGCAAAGGTTAAGAAGCATAATCCTCTTCCTGTAAACTAAAGTTTAAGCACAGCCTAAATTTCGGTTGAAACAAAGGGCTAGTAAAAGCAGTAGAAATTTGTGGGTTTAACTTACGCCAATATAAGGCTCCTAGATTTGGACTATTTCAGTGAACTCTAGCCTCAGTTCCAGTTCAGACATGTAGCAGACTACAGAAGGGAGTTCCATGTGATTATTTCATACAGGATGTGGTAGCCCTAAAACATTCCTTAATGGTTAAGGATTCACTTGTCTGACCCATGCTGTCTGGCCAGAAGGAAGAAAAACGAGTAAACATTTTCAGTACCTCTCATAACGCTGTACTTGTCAAAGAACATAACCCAGATTTTGCAAGTGTGATTTGGCAGTTGGACACATGGAATACAGAGTCGAGCATGCTTAGATACAAGTACTGTTGAAATACTTGTGTGCATTTAGATGTGGGATGTCTGTTGTTATGTCTTCACATCCAAGGAGAAGTTTCCACTGACATGAATAGGGAGTATTCAGAGAAACTAAGGTTACAATGAGAGGTTGTGTCCTTGCAAGGAAGCTCCTTGATATTATTGATATCAGAGATTAAATTCTGGTACTTTAGACGCTAACTGATGAAAATATCCTTATTGGAGATGTTAATAAGGTGTTTAATCCCACCCTTACAAGCATCTGCATAGACTTTTTTTATATGTAATGATCTTGTATGATTAATATCGAATTAGTTAATCTCATCTAAAGCATGCTTATCTGATGCTGTCCTCACATCTTTAGACCTGATGCTGTTCATTTTATTGTGTTCATTTTGCTGCAGCAGGATTGTGGCATGTGTTTTCCTGTCCACTGCATACTTGTGACGCTATCAGTGAGATAAATTTATCTTGACTTCCATTGCAAATCTAGTGCATGCGGGGGATGGTCTCCGTCAGACCTGGATTTTATACACAAGTTGAAAAGGATAAAAATACAGCACTTAAAAGCACTGTTTGCCTTCTCAAAGGGCTGCAGGAAGCCTCTTTGTAGAAATTGTAAAGCTTTTCAAATAGCTTTTTAAAGGTTTTGTGTGTGTGTATGTGTGAGGACTTTGTCCTCCTGGCTCCTTTATATAAAAAGCAGGCTGTGTAAAACAAAAAAAATGCTTCACAAGTTTTACTGGAATATATTTCTTTGCCAAAGAATGTT
>JAVHNC010050141.1:0-10505 GCA_034782935.1 Micropsitta keiensis | reverse complement strand
TTGCAAATCATAAAAAAAAAAAAAAAAAAAAAAAAAAAGGGTAACACTTGGGGCTCCTGCACCAATCTCTCTTCTTTTATTTTTTTTCTTAATTTTGGCAACACAAATGATGTATCATCACTGAAGGCTACTGAAAGACACACATCTGCCTGCTCTTAAAACCTAGGTACAGCTGTTGCTGTAAAATTAGTAGTGTAACTTCTTACAGATTCACTGAACTCTAGAGATTCCTTTCCTGATCAGAGAGAAAGAAGAGCCAGCATAGCATTATTTGCTCTTGAACCAACATTCACCATTAAATTCCTTTTAATTTAATAAAAGGGATTTAATGCATGGAGAGATCATCCAATAAAAGTATGGTTTAATGGGAAAGAGATCAACTGTAGTTTGGTACCAAGGGGTTGTGGAAGAATTGGCAATGAACTGAAAGTGGGAATAGGTTTTATCACATTAAGTGTATATCCCTGAGACTATTTCTTTGGGCTCTTGGATGCCTAAATTGGCAGAAACATCAGATCCCTCAGAGAAAGCAGTGGATGCTATCATTTATGGCTGCGCAGAAGGGCCCAAAATGAGACCAGTCTGGCAAACCTCTTTTTCTGTTTATTTATCAGCAGAAAAATTGCTTGTTTTGAGTCTGCTCTTGGTAGTCACTGAAATTTTTACTTGGTGTCTCCCTGTCATTTCAGTGGAGGACTTCTAGGGAAAGACAACTCCAAAGGACCAGCCTGTCCTTATCAGTTCACCCATTCAGTCCTATGAAGGAACACTACTTGCCCTTAATATGTAACAATCGTCTTTGCTGCAACAGTATTTCAAATGATATCAGATTTCAGCACAGAGGCTGATACTGAATTTTTACTGTTTTCCAGCAACATGTAAGGGACATAAATGAAGTACAGATTAGCTGAGTAAAAAAAAAAAAAAAAAAAGGAGATGCATAAGACTGTACACAGGAAATAGTGTAATTCCAGTATTTTAGGCTTCCTTCTATGGAGAAGGGATAAATGGGACTGGAGGGCCAGGGGAGACTACAGTTACAGATGCTTCCAGAGAGCTCAGGGAAGAAAGAGTAACTTGCCCTGGACTGAGCCTTTCTGAAACACAGAATCAGTCCTATTTGCAAAAGTAACTTTTGCTTTGTTATTCTGTTGTATACTGAGTAAGAATTGAAAATTCTTTCTGCATAGCAGCTCAGTGGTGTGTGTTTTTTGATGCATTAACCCAGACTTATGGTGAGCTTGAAGGGATCTGTGGTGTTACTATGGTATTTGAGGCAAATTCATTTGCTGCTGTAATCCTCATGAAAACCATAGGCCAAGAGCCAAGACCATTTGGCACTGCATATAAAAGTACAATGGAAATAGTACTTATCATTATAACACAAATATTCATTGTGATAATAAATCTTTTGCAAAACTGCAGAAGTTAAGTAAAAGTAATGTTTAGTAAAAAAATTAAGTTAGGAAAAAAAATTAAAGTTAAGTAAAAAAAAAAAGTTATTTCTACATTTCATGCCTTTTTCTGAAGTATTTAAACCTTGAAAATCTAGCCAAGCTATTACTTAATTCCTCTTGGGACATAAGTTTAGGAGAGTACAGAGGTGCCAGCTTACACCACATTATTCTAGAGTCACATTTCTATCAAGTACAAATCAGAGATTATAGGATTCCCATTTGTAACTCTAGGCAAGTGTGTTTCTGCTTGTGTATGTATTTGGAAATAAATATTTCTATGACTGTACACATACTGATGAAAGCTTTGCAACCGACTTCAGTAGATTAAATCCGGTTTTGAGATTATCTCTGCTTTGAGTCTTTAAGCAGCAGCTCAGATAGATGGAGATAGTAAAAATTTTCTGCAAGGTTGTATTTTTTGGGGGTTTTTTTGGGGTTTTTTTTGTTGACACTTTTAATTAACTTTTCAATCTTGTACAAATAGAGTGAGGAATGTGGACAAACCATGAAACCTATGAAATATTTCTGACTTGTTTTGAGTGATGATGAAAACCCTGTACTGAGATGCAGGAGATTGCACTGTTTGCTTTGCTTCCTGTATCTCATTTGGTTGCGGTTCACAGGACCAGAGTTAGGAGCTTACGGTCATGGTTAAATATTAGACAGCAGTGCTTGTGTAAGCTGGTTCTGGTAGTCTCTGCCCAGTGGCTCTCCACTCTGTTGTGCCAGAATTGTGTTAGCGTGGCTGTGCAGTGAAATGCATCAGGGCACTTGTTCAGTTGAAAGAATACTTAGCAAAAAATAAAAGGAAAAATTGTGAAAGAATAGATTATATTTCAGCTGGATCAGTTCCTGATGCAGTTCACAGTGTTACCCTGTAGGAAGCTGAGCTGTCACAACAGAGAAACCTAGGGGCAGGAGATAGCTGGTACTGCAAATGGGGAAAAAGGGTTTGTGTGCTGAGTTCTCAGTATATACCTCTCCAGAGGTATGTCTGGAAAGAGCCAGCAAGTACACCTAAGTGAGGGGTCTATTGGAATACCCCCCCTCCCCTGAGGGTGCTAAGGCAGGCAAGTGTGCAAGCGTCTCCAGGACATGAAAAGCAATTCATCTCATTTCCATTTCTGAGCTGAAATACTGTAGGAATATCCAATGTACCACAAAAGGCGGAAGGGTGCATGCCTGCTTTGGTGAGATGTCCAGCCCATTTCTACAGATTTAGCTTGTTTAATTGTTTTGGTAAGATTCTGTAAGACTCGAAGTTTTCAGTGCTTCTGACTTAAGTGAATCTGAGCTGTTTCGGTCTGTGTGAAGAAGAAAGAAACTAACTTGGGGGGGAGGAAGGGATTTAGTGGGAAGGGATTGCGGTGTTGGGAGAAAAATACAATATATTTGGCATGTCTTTTAGTATTTGAGAATCTGTACATGTGTTTATGTTTCTGGAATTGCATTTAAATGTTCTTAAACTTTGACAGATATTCAATGTAAACTTGAGATGCTAAGGAGAAACTTAAAAGCAGACCTTTGAAAAACAGAAGCATCATCTATATTTTTCTAGTCTGACCTGAATGGCTCCTATGATTTTATGCTGGGTTTCCTGTTGCAGAGAGAATTATTGTCTGAAATGATGATAGCACTTCTGCCCCTCATCAGGGCATCTTGGGGAGAAACGTGTTTAAGCTGTGAGGCTCTAAAATGCTGCGGTAATAGGAACCATGGAAGTACAATAGGCAGACAGAGTTTGGTTCTTGCACACATCTGTCTCCCGCTGCCTTCTTCAAAGAGGAGAATATTTGCTCTCATTAAGAGATGCCTGTTTCAGAGGAAGTGCTTTTTTTTTGTGTTTTCATCAGTCTCTGAAACTCCCATACTTGGAGCAGTTTGAGTTTCTCTAGGACAGACCCCAGTAAATGTTTTTAGGTTTGTCATGTACCAGGGCCCCGGTGACCTTCTGTGTGAATGGCATCTTTATAGACTCCTTTATAGCAGGAGTTTCCTGGGTGGCTGGCAGTCAGGCTGCAAGTTTCCCAGAGTTCAGACTTCTGTATGGCTTAGATCTGGTCATTAAATCACAGATGTTTCTTTGAAAAAGCTGAGTGTCATGAAGTCACTCCTTTCAACATAGCATGTCTAATGACTTGTGGAAAGCATAGACTGAATAGGACTGCTATTTGATTTAAGTGTGTGTTTGGTCATTTAATATACAAAAGACCTGGCATGTGGCTGTGTTCGTGAAGACAAAGACAATGATGCATAGTGTTTGCAGATATTCATGTAAACAGTTTTTCATTTTCATCTCCACATTTAATAAATAACTGCTGAATCCACAATGTTCTTAATAACAAATGTATGCTGGGCTAACTAGTAAGTATAGATCTGAACATTAGAACAATTAGAAGTGCTAAATTTACAAAAGTGCCATGTGTATGTCTTTGTGCATACATCTGTGTGTACATAAAGATCATTATAATGTGAAAATGGGCACACAGTGCGATCGGTCCAATCTCAAATTGGGGATAGGAGTGAACAATCTGCTCTCAATCAAAATAAAATGCTTTCTGTGCAAGCAATACATATGGAAGATTTTTTTATGCATGCTTTTTTTTTTTTTTTTTTTCCTTCGTTTCCATTTTAAACACTTAAATGCCTAATTTCTTAGCATTTTAGAGCTAGCTCGGGAAGGGTAAGAAACTGTTAAATATGGCTGCAGATAGGAACTAAAACAATTTTCCTGTCACCAAAAATACATAAAATTGCTGTTCAGGTAAAATTTTCACCAAAGCAATATGAACTTTTTCTTGCTTTCTTCCTGTGCAATTGCAGTGAAAACTTAACTGCCCTCTTGTGTAGGTTATCATTTCCAGACCTCTACAATGCTTATCAAGCAGTGCAGCCAGACAAATAACACAGCACTCAGCAAGATGAGGCACTGTATTTTAATATGGTGAAGGCAACCATTTGAAAGAAGAGCAAAGTCAAATAATTTAGAACCATAGAAACAGCTTGTGGATCATTGAAAAGCAACACATTTGGAACACAGATGGCTGGTTTTTCTCCCCAAAAATAACAAATGAAGAAAAAAACCCTCCCTTTGTTACTTTTATTTTTTATGCAGTATCTATACTGACTAGCTCCTTATGGACAAACACAAATGTGGTCTTTTCACTGAGCACCCGGTCTTTATCATTTCTAACAGAAAAAGAGATGATGGTTGGGGAATTTTTAAGAAGGAATTGTGTTTTTATTTCTTCTACTCTGATGAAATGTCTTTTTGTTAACAAAAATAATTCACTTAAATTCTGAAATATGAAAAATGGTGCACAGCCCAGTTAGGAATTCTCTGGTATAAGCTAACGCTGATAGCAATAAGCTGCCTTCCTGGTTAAGTAAGTGGCCAGCCAGAACAGGCCAAGAATTTGCAACTGCATACTCTTGGATAAGAACAGTCACTTCTTCAAAACATATGCCAGCTACTAGCTACCTCAGGTCTGTCCCATTCCTGAAGCCTGGCATCAACAGCGAGCCAAGGACTTGGACAGAGTTCTCAACCTACTGTTGTCTTAACACATAAGACCTCCACTCTTCATGTAATGAAAACAGGTCAGAGAGTGACTCACATTACAGCCATGGGTCTTTATCTGGAATCTTGTCTTGGGAAGAAGTCACAGTATGAGCCCATGACTGTGGCATGAGACCTCCTTGGATGTGGGGCGCTATTACAAGTCATATTACAAGTCATTTAGGAAGGATTTAATCCAGTATAGTAATCAGCACCTTCCTTGGACTTCCTAGGCATGCCACTGCCCTGCAAATGGCTTGTGTCTTGGGCTTGGTGTGTGGGACTGGCAGGGTTGGATTAAGGGTGGATGTGGGCTCATGGCTGTGTGCTGGTCTTGTGCATGCTTCAGGAGGTCAAGTAAGAATTTCAGCAGTCTTCTCCCACTGTGTACAACAGCATACAATTAATTACTCATATTTTCCTACTTCGAAACACCAAGTAGTAATCCCTGTTAGGCACCCTGCATCTGACATAAGTAACACTGGGGAGTCTCTGGGAACCAAGTTATTTCACAAGTAAGGAAATAATTAAGTCTGCATAGAATTGCCTGCCCCAAAATCAGATAAAGGTGTAAAGCTTCCACCACCATCGCAAACAGCATCAGCACATATCCACAGTATCTGCTTTGGCTTCTGGACTTGTTTCCCAGTGCATAATTGCCTTTGATAGCCATGTGTGCACTATGTGGCATGGGAGCATAGCACCAGGGGAGATGCAGTCATCACTCCAGCAAAAGCTGGAAAAAAGGATTGAACATTTTGCTTTTCCTTTCTTTTCTCTACACCAGAGTAACTGCATTGAAGAGTGTTTAAATGAAGAATAAAAAAGGAAAGATAAGGACATTCAGAAAATGAGATATTCTTGGCTTTCTTATGTTCCAGCATATTTCCTATTACACTATAATGAAGGATTTTCTTTCTCCAAATGGTATTTTTGGAGCCATGCACCTAATCAGTATGTGCTCCACAGTCTTCTCATCTTGTACCTAGTGAAAAGGTCATGAAGAATCTGACAGCAAACAGCATTTGTTCAACGGTGTTTTTTTCCCTTCAACACTGCCTGCAATTCGTGTAGTCTTGTTTCCTGAACCCCTCTAGTGTGCAGTAGTGTCCATTTCACTGGCAGTTGGGCTATTGGGCATCCATAGCTCACATGGAATCCAAACCTGTGTCCTTTTTTTCAGAAAAAAAAAAAAAAAAAAAAAAAAGCCTGTTTTCAGAAGGCTTGTGGCTGGGCAGCTCATAGTGAGTGGGAAGAGTAGTTAAGGCTGATATCCTGCTCATGTAAAGTCCAGTCAGTCCCCAGCCGACTGAACTGCCCATTTTCCAGTGCTGTGTCACTACTGTGGTGTGTGGGAAGCTCAATGCCTATTTTCGTTTATAAGTTCTCCCACAGAGAAGCTGAGAGGGTTTTAAAGTGGAATGGGCCGATTTGCAATTAGAACCATGCAAATAGATGGTTTATGTTTGGCAATGCTACATAAAATGAAGGTGTGAAGAACATCAAATAGAAAAGTATTAATAGCACAGTGTTAAGTTGTGGGAACAGGTTTCCAGGTAAAGAGGCAAGAAGGATGTGCGTAGCTGTCATAAAATGGCTACGTGAGATAATATGAAACAACCATGTCTTAGAGAGATGTGTAAAGTAGCTTTTCTGAGCTTGCGCAATCAGATAAAAAACATATGAAGGGAGACATAACACCATGGCTTCCAGCTCCTTTTAGAAGAAGCCTTTAATTACGTTTTATATATATTTAAGTTTATGTGCTGCTATTATGAGTAAGACAAGTATTTCTTTCTTTCTTTGCTTTTAACTTTTTTTATTAGCAGTTGTCAAGACAGTCCCAGGCCAAGCCCCTGTATTTGACAACTTTGATCTTTAGAAATGTTCTTACTGGCTTAGAGTTTTGTCTCATCCTTCATCAGTTTGATGAGTCTAGAACTCCCACTTTTATATTCATTAAAGCAAAATAAAATATTAAGACTGGGTGAATTTATTCAGATAAAATAAGAGTGTGTGGAAATCTTGAACCAAATCTGAACACTTTTATAGGTTACAAAATGTTTTGATGAACTCATTACAAGAAAAATAAAAAGCCAGGTTTGCCAACAGCTTATCACTTCCTCACTTCAGATAGAGCTGGAAGCAGAGACACTGGAACACTGTGAAGAAAGAATTATTTTCCTTGTTCTCCAAGTATAAAGGACACTGTGAAATAACATAAATATATATATAAATATATATATTTAAAATAAATACTTGGTTGTCTCAGGTTCTAGTACCGTTTCTGGTTCAAGGACTAATTTTGCATCTTTGTATTACTTCTTAAAGTTATTTTCTCCATAAACATGGGATAGGACAGTTTTTTTGCTTTGGGATCTGCAGGAGCCTGGAAGTGACCACTGAGGGCAATAATGCTTAAGATCCAAATAGGCAAGGTTAAGCTACTGATTTTTCCAGCCCCACTTCAATCAGTGAAGTGACTAGCACTGCTATAATGATGAGATGAGTAGATGGTCCCAAGGACAGATGAATATTAAAGGTTGAAAATCCTCAGGGAATCACATGCCCTTCTTGTGAACTGCTGGAAATATGCTTCATCATCAACTGCATTCTGTGGGTAGATGCCAATTATATGAAAGCCCGTCTCTCTAGATCTGTTAGTGTTATTTCAATGCTTGGGGGCTGGAGCTTAATACAATATGCTCTTTTCTTCTCTGACTAGTAAAGCAGCACAAAATAGAATTATTAGTATAAATACACGTTGCCTACAAAATGTAAATCCAGCAATTAGACTTTTCCCTGGTGGTGCACTCTAATGAGTGTTACCATATTCTTTGTGTTGCTGTAGGGAAGCAGTGGGTGCAGCAGTGGGGCTTGGCTAATTTATGGGGGAATCCTCAGGATACAAAATTTTTGCTTGATAAGAGGAGAAACAGCTTGTATTCCAAGCAATATTTATCTCAGTCAAGCTTGCCTCCCAAAAATGCAGCACTGGGAGCATCTCCGTTTACAGCTTATGATATGATTTCTGAGGCCTTCTGACATATGTGAGCTGATGAAAACTTTTACAGAATGAGTTACTTAATCTTCTAATCCTGAGAAACATCATGCAGGCGTAGGGAAAGCTCTGACAAACTAGAGGTGGCTGGGGAGGGCTATTGGGCCCTTTGAGAAGTTTGCTTTTCCCCTTTTGGGTTGCAAAATGCTTCTCCTTTATGTGCTGAGTTGGGTGTGTAAGACTGTTGTTATTTTCTACCTTCATTTTTGTAATTTATGGCCCTGTGTTTTGCGCACTAGTTTGTATGTGGTGTAATGGCTGTATTGTAATTATAGATGTTGAAATTTTCAGTAGAGCTTCAGTGGAAAATGCTTCTAATCTGATAGGAAAATGCTGAGATCGTCTTGTCAAGACAGCATCTGATACCATTGCATGACCTCTCTAGAAAAAATCTGACCCATGGTAATCTTATTGTTGTCTGTTGTGATGGGTGATAACAAAGTAAATATCAGAGTGGACTGATTGCCATCTCCACTTTAGGAGAAGGATCATGACAGCTGTTTCATTGAGCCCAGGTGCTACTACAGTTATTTATTTTTTTTTTCTTCTGTCCGATGAATTAGTACTTTGTGTTCTTGGAGGAACTCTAAGGTAATGGATAGTAACCCTGAGTCAGATCTTAGGAGTGCTGAGTGGTAACTGTTCCCTGTCTGCTTGAGGATTTTCTGCTCACAAGGCTATCTCTGTTGATGAAAGACCCTGGTAAAATAGAAACAAATGAAGAATGTGGGTGCTTAGTGTCCCTGAGAATCGGGCTTGATAGTGATTGTTTGACATTAGGCTCCACAAGTGTCAGCAACCTCAAATGTGAACGTTTATTAATAAATTTATATGGTACTTAAGTAATGACTGAAGATGTCAATGACATCAGGGTGAATATATATATGCTAAATAAGCTTGAATGCTTTGGTTCATTATCAAATTTCTCTGTGGTTTTCATTATATATTCCTGAAGGTGCATCCAAAGATTTTTCTGCAGGCTGCCAGAAACTAATTTTTCTTCCACTTTAAGCTGACAAAATGTTGTATAACTATGTTAGATCTAACCCCAGCTTTACAGAAGTATACACCCTTACTGATGATATAATGTACCCTGGTGACTAAACCTATGAGCATGGGACATAATATTTGTGTATTGCAAGACAGCCGTGCAGTACAAAGTATGGCTGCTGAGATAGGTCCATTCATTATGATAATGTTATAAAATTCAATTAAACTTTCATGAAAGAGCACAGCAATGGGGAACCTGAACTTTAAGCAAGCCCACATCAAGTTCTGAAACAGCTCAAGAAAAGGTATTAACTGATAAACTTTCAGGAGCCTAGGTCAAATGCTTGGAAAAATGAGTCTAGGTTGGAGTGAAGTCAGGACGTCTTAAGCACAAGAAGACTGAGAAGGTTTTTCCATGGTAATTTTGGGTTATTTCAGAATTAATACAGTAAGACTAAAAATGTCAGTGATAAGGCCTTAGTCCTACCCTGATGAAGTCAGAGGTAACTTTAGTCTGAATATCAGCAGAGAAGACTGGCTTTCAGGGCTTGTAACTGTTATGGAGCAGGTGGTAATTTCCTCATAGAATTGTGTTTCTGATACATGAAAGCCAAGAATGTATTAAAATGGGACTTTCTGGGGGTTGTCATCCTCGCCCAGTGTACTCGTTCATTTGGGAAAATGCTGGGACACTTTCAGCTTTAAAAAAAACCACAACAAAGCAAAACAAAAAAACAAGCCAACATTTCTTTGCTTAAAGAGTATTTTATTGTTAAATGTAAGCTAATTATACACAATTGAAAATCACGGCAAAATACAAATTAAATTTCATAGCATTAACAAGAAAATGCTGACTTTTTTTTCGTCTGGACTTTCACTTGTGAAAGTGACTTTGCTTTTGACATTTTGAATTCATTTGAGCAAAAAAATATGGTATCTAAGATATTTCTGCAGGTTAAAAAGTCATTTTCTGCCCATTTCAGCTTTAGGTCTGGCATCTTATCAGAGCTGCCAGATGAAAACTTTCTTGGTGACCCAAACCTAATCAGTAACTCCAAAAAGTCCTAATTTTAGTGATACTTAGAATGCAGCCTGATTTTGGTATCTTTTCTGATTTCATAATTCCCTTTGAGGTCTGAACCACATGATGAATAAATCACATAAATCAGTTATGGTTCCTTTGGTCGCTCCTCTCCCACTCCTTGGATAACTGTCAGAAAGTGAAAAGCAGTATGCCTTGTTTACTGATGGGTCCTGCCGTATTGCGGGAAAGCATTGGAGATGGAAGGCAGCTGTATGGAGTCCTCAAAGACAAGCTGCAGAAACTGCTGAAGGAAAGGGTGAATCGAGTCAGTTTGCCAAGGTGAAAGCCATCCAGCTGGCCTTGGACATTGCTGAACGAGAAAAGTGGCCAGTACTTTATCTCTATACTGACTCG
>JAVHNC010049954.1:8695-18832 GCA_034782935.1 Micropsitta keiensis | reverse complement strand
ACATCATACACATATAAATTGTAGTTATATTAACTGTCACACTGGACCATGTAATAATACATACAATCTGTTAGAAAGATTGTCATTACGTCAGAATCAGATGTCTCACAAATCCCTGAATAAAGAGCACTTCTCTATTTATCAGCTTCTTTTCTCTTACTGACAAAGTATTACTCCTTTATTTCAAAGCCTGAATGCACTCCTACAACAAACAAAACCACCAACACTGTTTCAATACCCTTTAGTATAAATAAAACACACTTACCATAAATGACATTCAGAAAACCTTGAACATAACGCCTGTGCATTTATATGTGTGTTCAAATATGAGTCCATGCACATTTTTTGGCAAAATGTTTTGTGTTTAAACACAGAAATTAAGTAGTATTTTTCATCTCTGGAGTACAGTAAAACTTGAACTTCCTAGAGTGTCATCAGAACTTATTCACAGTGAGGTCTGGAAATGACTGATGAATTTTTCAAGTGTGGGAAAGTTACTGTCAAATTGCTTGCCCATATACTACCAGTAGTTAAATAGCAAGGAGACTAGAAATCAGTTCTCTTCTCTACCACTGATTTTAAGGGGTTATTTCTTAAAAAAAAAAAAGACAAAAAGCCTCACTGAATCTAAAAAACTCATCTGCCTTTATAATGATAAGTATCTATCTGATATAAATCATCACTAAGCTCATGAGAATGAAAGACGCAGGAGTATGCAGGATCACTGGTGTTCACCAACTGTTGTAAAACTGCTGGGCAAAGGAACTGCTGTGCTGATTTTAGAGAAACACTGCATTCAGCAACCTTCCTCTCCACCTGTATCACCAGAAATATTTAAATGGTTCTTCATCTAACCAGAAATATTGAAGCAGTTCTTAGATATTAATGCAAGTCTTTTGACTCCACTACTTTGATGAAGTAAACTGTTGCAATTGTACAATAATGCCCACTGCCTACATGTTGCAACACGTACATAAGCATGTCTCTGGCTGAGTTTCGATTTCCAGCTCTAAGGAAAGGTTTCAGTTGTGGTTGCACTATTTTGATTGACAGGGTAAAGCAACAACTAAACTACACAATTCATTAAAGTCAAAAAAGGGGAGAGGACACTTAGTGCATCTTCAGACAGGCCTAGAAAGAAGAACAGACATTTAGGCAAGTTCCAAACCCCAAATTACTCATTTTGCTTAATGCAGGACAGGGTTCCTCCCAGTCCACAGTTCTCATGCAAAAAAGGCAACCTGGGCAGCTGCTTCAAGAAGACATTAGATGAAGGCTTTTTTCAAATGCTGTACACACAGCTTGGGGAAGTTGCCTGCTGCCAGGACCTCTGTTTAACTTGTGTATTTTTGACAACTGCTTGGAACTTAGGGTCCAAAACCTATTGTAAGATGTGATAAACAGAGAAAAAGGCTCAAATTATATGTTGCCAATGGCTCTACTCTGTGGCTGTACCACACAGGTAATAATAAACTTTCTTGAAAGGAACATATTTAATTTCCAAAGTCTAACTTCAAAAGAAACAGTCGACCAATCTCTGTGGGGAACAATGTATAGTTTTTACCCTCTGAAGAAACTAAGCTACACAAGCCATATAAAACATGCTATACATGATTATCTTTGTAAATTAGAACATGTTGCTACTTGCAGTAACAGGGCTTGTACCAGATGTTTAGTAAATCCGACCTTAGAGAGGATTATTTCTGGCAGCAAGGCCAGAAATCTGTGGAGTGGGATGTCATCAAATTAAATTAATGAGAAGGATTTACAATGCTAGTCTCTGCCCTACTCCCCAAAAATACCAAAACCTGTCTCTCAAGTGCTGCTTGTTTCTTAGTTTTGAGACAGCAAGAACAGGAAATACACAAAACTACAACCAAATGACCACAAATCTTTCATGAGCTTAAGTTTTAGTTTTGTTTACTTTTGAAAAGCTGTGAAGACTCCTTTCCTGTGGCATGGTACAAAATACATAACTGTACATCTAATCATAATTGCAACTGATTTTGAAGAGGCATTCCAAGGCTCCCTTGGGCATTAACTATGATTTTCCGAATGGCATAGCGTGAATTATCTCCAACTTACGTTGGAAGCAGTAATAAAAGTTTTAAAAAAAAAGTGAAACAATCTCCACAGGTTTTGACACATAAACCCAAGAGGCAAGAATGAAAGAGAAAAAATGGAAAATTTAATTTCCAGGAGAACTCTTGCCTGAATGCTTTGACAGAGCACAGATGGGGGCTCTATCAGACAGTGCAGAAGATTATACCACCAAAGATCAGAAAGAGCACCAAGGTATGCTACTTATCTGACAAAAAGGTGTTTGAGAGTTTGGGGTTTTTTTAACATACAAGGAAGAAAAAAAAGAAGTAGCTCATTTCTGTAACTAAAATGAGAATAGTTAATTCTATAACATGGGCAAGACCATATGCACTAAAAACCCAATTTGTTTTAAATGAGGAGTTAAGAAACCTTATGTTAAAGATTACTATTTTGTCAATAACAGCACGTGGTTTTGCAAGCTGAATTCTACCTCAGGTTCAGTCAAGGAACAGGAAAATAAATACTGCTGTCACTGTGACCTATTTTGGTCTTTGTCTATGGTATCAAAATACACAGAGAAGATGAAACCTGAAGGTGGCTGAGCAATAGCTTCGCAATTTCCTGATACGTTAAATGCCATTTTGTTTGAAGCAATTTTCCCTTCTCACCTGTGCTGCATATTCAGCTTCTTTGTCTTTTTCTAAATTGGAGTCGCAGCTACACTTTTGCTTCATCACTTGGTCCAGTTTCTTCTCCAAGTCTCTCTGCTCAAAATAAAATTCTTCCATTCTTTGAGCATGCTCTGTTTGCAGACATTCAAGTTCTTTTTGTAAATTCTGCTGCTCTTCAGTTAGTTCCTTCATAGATTTAGAGTTGCTTAACATTTCCACTTCCTGTCAAGAAAAAACAGGATCATATACACCTTGGCTAAGATCAGGAAAGTACAAAGCTGCATTTAAATGTGTATCTGTAAATAATGAGGCCAAAAAGGGCACATTTATCTACTCATAGCAATAAACTGATAATGGTAGTATCTCACTGATGACAGTTTGGAATTCTGTACCAAGAATTTCACTTTTAAGACATTATTTATAGACAGGGCTTCTAGAAACAGATTCACAACTTCCAACAGTGAACCTCAGAAAACAGCAGCACTGATTTACTAAAATATACTTTGAAGATGTAAAAAGTGCAACATGAGAAAACAGAATAAATGTGTTTATTTTTCCATTAGCATTTTCAGATTTTTTTTTTTAAGTCTTAATTTTTTTTTTAACTTATTTACAAGCTTTACCTCCAACAGCAGAACAACTTAAAAGTAGCAGCTCTAGAGGATTCTGGTCTATGAATGTAAAAAGCAAAGATGGTGTTTACCTTAATCCAGAAATCAGAAAGGAGGCAGAATCACAAATGAACACCAGCTTCTAATGTCATCCATTATTAAGAAAGGCTAATAAAATCCCCTTAAAAACAAGGGCTTATCGAATAGAAAGAGGAAGGTGGTATTCTTTTTTATACAGGGCAGCAATATGACCATTCCTAGAACACTGATGTCTGCATTTTTAAAATCCTGAAAGCTGAGAAACTTTAGAGGAGTTAAGCTGTATTTGCCAAAACACTTAAATACTTGGGAAACATTCTGAAATAAAAGAATTGGTTTACATTTGGATAAAACAAAAGAGCTGCTTGAACACTGCTGCAAACTGAAAAGACACCAATTATTAGTGGACTCAAACCTAATGAGCACAGGGCATATTAAGATTTGGTGTCTGGATTCAAGCTGGAGGGGAAATTATCTCTGTGCTTTGTGGTTTTAAATGAATGCAAACTGTGATACTGATCTAAAACCAGGCAGCCAACACCAGTTTTCTGACGTCAAAAGCAAAAAAAAGCAAAATGCACTCAGATTGTCACTGTACCATTTGAAGCTGCTGTTTTCTCTGCAAAATAGTATTTAGTTTTTCTTGCTGTTTGATGTAGGTTTTCATTACTTCTTCCATAATCCTTCCCTTATCATCTTCGCAACTGATGTCCTTCATGAGAGTGGGGGACAAGGTTCGTGCATCATTACCTACTTCAACACAGCAAGAGTCTCGGGTGATTCTGGAAGAAACACGTTCAGATCTTCCACTTCTTGCAGAACGAGTTGACATGGGTGGATCTGTAGATAAAAGAACAACAAAGCATAATAATCACTGAAAATTAAACTTCCAGAGTGAAGAAAAAAGCAAAGAAAACAGAAGATGATAAAAAGGTCAAAAGAACTTTGGGAAAACTGAAGTGACATCACAAAATAATAGCTTGGTGTGGAGCTTTCCAAAATGATATGGTATAAAAAAAGAAGACTCCAATGAAATTTTCACTACTCACCTAAACGTTTATGCTGCTCCACACCTGCTTTCAAATCAATTTTTTCCTGTTCTTCCAGAGAAAGGTCTGGATAGGAGGCAGCTTTTTTGTGCTTTCCACTACTGAGCTTTCTCTCTGACTGTCCAGGTGAAGATTTAATTATTTCTGAAGCTCTGACTGCTGGTTTTACGACATCCTTACATTGTGATGCAAGAGATACATTTGGGGCAACCACTTTATCACACATATAAAGGTAGTAACTGAAACAGTAAAACAGTATAATTAAGAACAAATAGTAAGACATAATAGATTATGACTAGTAGAGAGCATAAGTTAACATAATTTCAAACTGTAAAAGCTTCAGTGAAAAATAAGCACACCCTTTTAAATTTTTCCTCTGCAAAAGGAAATCCTAACGACCCACTTAATCTTTACTGAGTAGATTATCCAGATAAAGTTTTGGGGCTATCAAACAAGAGGATTTTCCAAACATGACTGATTAAAAAAAAATTGTATAGAAAATCATGTGAAGTCTTCATTTAAATGCAAAGGGTGAAATTTGCTGTCTGGAGAGTCCAGACTCTCCAGCATTTTCATAATCCTTATATTAGCAATGGAGGATGGGGGAAGTGATCAGTGTACTGGGAATGACACTCTAAATGGCAAAGTTGTGTACTGACAGTGCTGGGGTATTATCTGACCAATGCTGGACTTCCTTTCCCACATATATTGGGCAATTCATCTGTATTTTCAAAGCTCCTGGAATCCTGTGAGCATCCTTCCGTACCACCCTAACCTAGTTACTAACTTGTAACTGGTACAGAGGCAAAAGAGTACCAAATGTGCTAAGGTTAGTGCCAAAACAATCAATGTCACTATGCTGGAGTTCTCATTGCTGTGTTCAACGCTTCCCTTTCTCCTAGTTCTGAAGGAAGGCACCGACAGAAACAGCAAACTGAAGGACCATGACAGGAGTTCCACCATTCATTCACTTGCGTGGGAACAGGTTTGATGTGTGTGTGCTGCTCTGATGCATGCTGCTAGCCAAGAGTCTGATCTCACCCATATACGGTAAATGCACAACCACACAGGGAGGAGGGGAAGAGCTAAGAGAAAAATTTCCCTCGTTGATGCAGATGACAAACTGTGTACTATGTTAAGGAAATACACTTGGTTTCTAAAACCAGGAAACTCATCAACAGACAACTCAGCCACAGCCATTGTTCTAGTGTGAAGAAAACCTTCAAACACTTTTTACAAGTCTTTTTTTGAAAGGGAATTAAGTTGCACTAATGGTAAATAAGCCCTATGCGTATTTCCACATGCATGCATTGTATTACAGTACGAAAGATCAAAAATTACCTTCGGTCATTTCTGTTTTGAAAAGGGAAATTGTAACAACATTTCAATTGTATTGCCTACTGAAGAACACCCACAGATCACAGCTTGAGTCTTGTACCAAAACCCCCCTCATAAGCAGTTCATTAATACTTACACTAAAAAACACATAAAAAGCTAGGGTTCAGTTACTTCTGTGAAATATCTTAGAGTTTTCCTAACAATTTAGGAGGCAAGTACATTTTTTTCACTTTGAATTATCTTTAAGTACCCACAAGTATTTAAATACTTGTCCATACACTGCTTATAGTTCTACACAGGAAACTGAGTTACCTTGGATGGATAAAGGAGGGTGGCTGAGGATCAGTTTCTGCTTCTTGCTTTATCACTGGATACCACTGGGATAATTCCAGGGTCTGCTGGGATTCTGCCTAAAGAAAAGTAAATAAATTGGTAATTGGAAGATGGGTACATGTTACCTACATTTTCATAAATGCTCCTCAGTGGAGTGGCATTTACACCATGAATACATACACACTACAGATTTGGGGTAGTGGAAAATGGAGCACCTTTGGCAGAGATGCAGGGTGACTCAAGCCACTGAATTTTTCTCAATCTCCAGTTTCCCATGTTATGAAAGTAACAACAAAATTAAATCTCTTTACAAACATATATAAAAGCCCTGCTGCATTTCTGCAACTCTGCCAGGGGCATGCTAAAAACGTTTGGAAGAAACAGAAAGCAGAAATTAACATTCCCAAAAGGTGGTAGGAGCCTTCTGCAATAAAGTATCCATATCATAGTAGCCATCTGCCAGATGCATTATTACAAAATGAAACCTGTGAATAAAATGGAAGA
Source organism: Micropsitta keiensis (assembly GCA_034782935.1). Taxonomy (NCBI): domain Eukaryota; kingdom Metazoa; phylum Chordata; class Aves; order Psittaciformes; family Psittacidae; genus Micropsitta; species Micropsitta keiensis. The sequence continues at coordinate 12,244 of JAVHNC010049954.1, read as the reverse complement.
ATTACTGGTGTTCCAGACACAGACCTTTCTTCAGTTGTCACAAATTCTTATTACTCTTATGACAGAACTGGGCAAAGTTGCTGCAGTAACATGACAACTCCATTCCCTCTGCAGTAACAAATTAATTCAGATGCATCAGAATACATGATCTTAAAAAAATTTTGTGCATTTTGTATTTGGATAACATTTCTTGTTCTATTTGTCTCAAAAAATATTCTTTGAATTACTCTTTAGTCAAAGTTACTAGTGATACCTTGTGCCCCATTGTAAAGTTAGTCTTAATTTCAAGTGAAAGGTGTTTTTTCATATACTTAAACACGACACATAGCTAAGAAATTGGTTCTTAATTTCACTGTATTAAAATAGCCTTGGGAAGCAGGTTTTGGACTAAGGTGTGGTTGGTTGACCCCAGCCAGCAGCTAAGTACCCATGCGGCAGCTCCCTCACAAAGGCAAAAAGGCTCCTAGGTCAAGATAAAGACGGTCTAATAGAGAGTATCTGGTCACAGATCCGAACCACAGCACCATACAGGCTGCTACAAAGACAGTTAACACCATTCCAGTCAAAACCAGTACGTTTTGACAGTTGGTCAATTAAAAAAAAAAAAAATTAAAAAAGCCTATAAAATTAAAAATTAAACCCAAACAAAAACCCCAAACCAACAGAAAAAACCCCCAAAACAACCACCACCAACAAAACTCTTTACTGTACCAAAGATATGTTATCAGGAAAGTTTGTATTTATGCACACTGAAATAAACTGTCACAGAATTTCATCTCTGGCAGGCAAGAGAGCTCCCAGTTACACAGGTGTGGCTTGTACCAAGGTCTGTAGAATCAAGAGAGACCAAATCACATCTACAATACAATGGTCAAAACTTCCAGCCCACTAAGTTAAGTAGCAATGAAACTGAAATTTAACTCCACCCCTGCAGTTCCTCAAATGGGTTCTGACACAAAGAGAAAGGAGGGAGGGTACAAGGAAGTTAAGCTCCAAACCAGTAAATTCATAATCAAGACTTTAAGTAACAAAGATTTGAAATAAAATTAATCATCTCTAGAACAATGGCCTCATCCTGACACTTCAAGTTTTTCTGCTTACTCAGATCATTCTAATAATTTAAATAATGTACACATGTTCTACTTATCCTGCAGTTAGTACACAGTAACCAATTTTTACTTCTGAACCACATTTGTCCATTTAACATGTTTATACACTTACACTTGAAACTATATATTGGATAATTGCTATTGTCAAGTTATTTGGTCAGATTTTTGCACTCCCACCTATTTCAAATGGAAACTAACTTTACTGTCTGCCCATTAGTGTGCATGTATTTCATAACATGAAGCCAATTTTTTATTTAGGGAAGGAAATTAAAGGTAACCATGAATAAACACGAAGTCTTTTTCTAAGTCAATATTCTTTCCCCATCATCCAGGTTAACAAAATAAAGCATCTACTTCAATATATGCAGGTATATTACATTACCTAATAATCTGTTTAGTGTAGATACTCTTAAAGAATTCTGTAAACAGAATATAACCAAGTTGAATCAAATGACTTCTACCCAAACTCTCTGGAAGGGCTATATGAAAAACGTCTTACTTTTCATCTAAGGAGCTGAACAAAGCTGTTGTTTAAGAGAAAAAAGGTAAGTAGTGGTTTCAGCGAATCATTAAGCCAGAAGTATTAGCAGAGATGGTATTTATAAAAACACTCAGAAGAAATGTTAACTCTCCACATTGTGAACTTTTCCCCATGCACAGCAACCTACTCAAAGAAGTAGTCTGAGAAGCAAGGCAAAGTTTTAGTATAGAGTAATTATCAGAAACTGTCACAAAGTCAAAGGGAATGAAGATCTGACAGGAGATGTCAGCAGCGACCGCAGCAGCTGTTCCATCAAGAGCAGGTGGATGTTACGCTGCAGTCTAGAACACAACCAAAAATGAGAAACTGGGTGCCAATCAAGTATACAGCTTACAGCCTTCTTATTAGTACAAAGAACAGAAATGAGTTAACCTGGCGAGTAAGCTGTATGCTCTTAAAACACTGAGAGCAAAAGCATATTTGCACTGTGAGGTGAATAAACTCAGTGAAATGCTAAGGAGAAAGGCAAGACACAGTTTCAGGATGCTCCACAGAATACAGGATTTAATTGATAATTTATTATTACTTTATAGACAAAGACATAGCCAAGGGCAACGGTTCTTCCTGAGCCCTCCACCATAACCTCAAAGATACAGCAGACCTTCAGAGGCTGGTAAAGGTGGTAAAAGCAAAGGTGGTAAAAAGGTGACAGAACAGCAAACGGCACATCCTGCAAATAAACATGGCTAGGAGTGTAAGAAAAGGGAATGCCTACACATTGCACCTGCTACCTCTCTCACACCACAGAAATGACAGACAGAAAAGCTGACTGAAGCAGCCCAAGCTACCCCAGGACAAGAAAACAGAGGCTGTGCTCCTACACTGCTCTATTAAACTCTTCTTTTGTACTTTCCAGATGAATATTCATGAGACAAGAAAGAAAAAAAACCAAACAACAAAAAACCACCCTCTCACACCATTTCATCTCTGTTCAAGTTTTCACAGTTTTCTCTTCTTCTGATTTCATATGCTGCTTTGTAAAAAAGAACTATACAGGTCTGCAACAGAAGACTAGCAAGTTTTTGTCTTTCATTTGCACCACTCCAGTCCAAAGAACTGCTACTGCCAATTTCAGCTGGTTTTTTTTTCACCTGTACAGATGAAACCAAGAGATCTGGCAGGCTGAAATCTGCTACTGTGAAAAGGGAAGTGGCACTGCAAGTATGAATACAGAAACCTATTTTCACTGATGCATCCGCCATACTGGAGTTTAATACCTACACTAGCATTGCAAGGTGAANNNNCTGCCATGCCTTTATGAGATGAAAAGCACAGTCGCCTTGCTATGAACTTACCTGCACCTTCAACTGACTCAGCATGTGGAAGCATGCCAACTTAGATGGAAATTTTCTGGTGAAATCCCTTCCTTTGGACTGGCACAACTGTAAAGATACCTGTTACTACTGTAAGCCTTTCTGCAATACTAACTTTTCAGAGGTATATCCTGAAAGGTGTAAACTTACAGCACATCTTTTTGGGCTCAGCCATCTGGACTGCTCTTGCTGCTATTTCAAAATCCACCACAAAACATCTTGCAGGCAAAACTGATATATAATCAAATCAGTAGCCATGAAGCAGATGCCAAATACATTGAAAAGAAACACAATCATGGGCCAAGAACCACCTAAAATCCTCTTATGTTCAGACTATACCCAAAAGATTGTACCTTCTATGAATGGAAACACGTATGATGTTCAGCATTTATCTGGTGCTTATTATTTAAAGTAGAAGCTCTCTAAGGGAAATGTGGTATTTTTGAACCACAGCACAGACTTGCATCAGCATTTTAGGAAAAAACATGACATCTATTATTAACCATTGTCAAGATACCGGCCTACAGCTCATTACTTGTACAGCTTAAAACCCCCTCTTCTTTTGGCATATTTCTCTGTACCAATG
>JAVHNC010049569.1:0-12401 GCA_034782935.1 Micropsitta keiensis | reverse complement strand
CAGATAGACAGAAAGAAGAAGGAGTATAGGTCATTTTCCCACTGATTATATATGAGACAAAATCATACAGTAAAAGCGTCAGAGAGAAATTTAGGCCAGTACTGACTCCAACATATTCCACTGCAGCTTTCTCCAGTTCAGGAGGAGCGTAGTGTGAATTCAGGGAGTGCAGGACTCCCAAAAGGGTTTGTAAACTGGCTTGTGGAGACAGCAGATTCTTGGGGCCTCACCTTATCCTCTGTCAGGAAGCTTATTCATGTTGGGAACTGTTGCAGTTGTGAGACTGCTCTTGAGGCTTAAATTGGACCTTACCAAAGAGCAGCACATCTTTATCCGCTCTCCTTCCCTGAAGTGTCTCAGGTTACTCCTCTGAATCCTTCCTTTCAAAGCTAATATTACCTCCTTTTTATTAGAGTACGTGGAACATAAAACGTCTTTTTTATTGCTACTCTGGTTTGAGTCTCCGAGGTTTTGCTAATGATGAGCAACATAGCATCCAAAACATTTCATAGCTTCCTGAAGAAATTTGAAGTCTGTAATTTTCAGTGACTTCTAACAAAGCAGAGAACTGAACAGATTGAGAGCCCCACTCACAGAGACTCAAGGAGCACAGCACTGAGTGGTGCTTGGGGAGTGCCTGCAATAAAGGTTACATGCCTGTAACCTAGGGAAACCAGCAGCTCTAAGATGCCTTGGCTCCCTGTACAGTCACAAAACTTAACTAAAAGGAAATCTCAAATTGAGAAATAGGATTTATCCTTTCCTCCTTTCACAGAGATGAGCATTTTTCCCAGCCACAAATACTTCTTAACAGTAGGGACCTAGGAACCAAGCCCTTCCCTTTCCAAGTCAAAGAAAGAAGAGAAGTGCCTTTTCCTTCCTTACTAATTCCAATAACCAATGGTACAGTGATGAAAGTATTCGCTGGGGACAGCATGAAGGGTACAGATCAGTCCTTTGCCTGAGATGAGGCAGGAATTTGAAGATTGTTTCAGTTTCTCTAATAAATATATTAACCACAGGCTATAGGGCAATCTAAGGAGCATCTGGAAGCCTCCTTGACTAGGAGGTATATGTGTGCTCTGTCAGATGGGCTGCAGTTTGTGCTCTCTGACCCAATGCATTTCCACATATGTGCACAAAAAAAAATCTTCAAAAAAAGAGAGGAGGAGAGACCCATTTTAGAAACCACTATAGAACAGTGGGAAACATGCTTAGTGACAAATTAAAAGACCAACAGTCAAGCAAAATGAAAGTTTTCTGTGCATCTTAAGAATGTGGACTTACTGAGCATAAGAAGTCAGCTTCTCCTGTTACTACCAGGGGTGTGGTATATATTCCAGCATTGCCAAGTGCAGCCATAGCTGCCAGTTCCTCATGCAGATCAAGGCTGTACCAAGATTTGTGCTTACTTTCCAGGTAAATGCTTTAATGGTGCTGATGATGTAATTAGAGGGATTGCGTCCTTCTCTTCTTTGTCGTTTGCTTGCGTTAGACACAATTCCAGAAATACAACATGATCAGGCTTTGTAAAAGCCCTAATTAGGAGCAGTGGACACCTAACTTTCAAATTCTACCGAGTTTTATGGAAAACTTTGCAAAGACTTTAAGTGGATGAGGACATGTTAATAATCTTAACATGTAAAAGTTGAACTAGGCGGCAATCTCAGGCATCCTTAGTTGAACTAAGGTGGCACCCTTGGGACTCTATTGCAAGAGAGATAAAAGTCTAAAATGTGGACTTAAAAACAGATAAAAAGCAATGGTTGGAATTTTTTGGTTGGTTTTTTTTGGGGGGGTGGTGGGGAGGGAGGGGTTTGCTTTTCTTTTTTTTTATTTTTTCCAAAAGCAAGTTATCCTTAATTAATTAATTTCCCACTCAAAATCTCTCCTCATACAGTCTCAAAACATTGAAAAAATTTAAGTAATGAACTCCAGTGTTATGAGGAAAAGCAAGGACTGACAAGAGAAGACATGAACAAGGTGGAAATGAAGTTCTGCAAGTAAGACTATTTCTGGTTGTAAATTACTTTAATAAGGCGTACAAGAGAGAACCTGTTTCCAATATAATGGTGGAAAGTCACTACTAAGCTTACTGTGTCTTATTAGACCTAGAAGCTGCTAAAAGATTTTGATATTTTGACCAAACCTTGTGCTCACCCAGTCCTCATATAATCTCAACAGTAGGATTGCAAAGTGGTTGAGAGTGCAATCCTATACGTTTCAAACAACACCTATAAGGAATGAGCATCTGAAATCAAGTTTCCTAACTTTAAAAGGTTAAACATTCTGTTGACTTCACCTTTCTAAAAAGTTCAGGACTAAATAAGAGTGTATGGTCTACACAGCTGCAAAGGAAACAATGCTCCATGCTGGGTTTTTAATCTTATTTGCAACAGTAGGTAAAATAGACCTATCTTCATGCACATGAACACACATGATGATAGGCACTCTCTTAGTGAGATATCACAGACCATACATTAGATGCACTGGTAACAATACTAATGATAATGAACAAAACTGTGCAAAATTAATCCACAGGGGGGAAAAAAAAAAAAGTCCTACATTGCAATCTATTATTCTGTTGACTAATCTATCAAAGGAAGGAGCAGTTGCACCATTTGAAATTACACGGGCCATTTTTCTTCCCATATAGGATCAATAGGTATATAAATAGCTAGGTTACAGTTAGAAAATGGGCTTTAGATAACAGAGATGAAGCTGAAAGTTGGGCCATTGATATAGCAAGTGCCAAGATACCTTTAACCCAGAGGTACATTAAAAATTACATAGATCTGCAGAAAACAATAAGGTAAGAAAATCTCTATAAAAGTGAAATTTCCCTCTACTATTCGATCCCTTTGGCAACTGAGCTTCACTTTGTGAATGGTGCTGTGGCTGATTAAGGAGCTATTTCCTGCAGGATTTCTTCTTGACAGCCTGAACTTTCCCTGTGTGAAATTTTTGTACAGACAGTAAATGCTTTTCAGGTCATTGTACACTAGCTTGCCAAAGTCTTCCCTCTTCCTACCTAACAGAGATAAAAAGGTATCTGTGGTATTTTGAGAAAAACAGTTATAGCCCTTTTTCTCCCTCTACAGTGAATGTTAGGAATTTTTCCCCCTTATTTTGATCTTCCTAGATTGCTGCAGTTAGGAGGTGGATTGTGTCAAGCAAGAAAGTGTGTGTTGTCTAGAAGACTGTACTGGCCAACTGTTACCTTCCTAAATTCTAGAAAAAAAAAAAAAAAATCCTAGAGTTTAAACCCAGCATAAGTATCTGCAACACTGGCATAATAGTGGCAGACAAAAGCAAAGTCACCTTCCTGTCACTGGTTACGATTTCTCTTGCATCTCAGACACCTCACAGTAAAGAAACAGAGAACACATCAGTGGTATGTAGTGTCAGGGAGAGGTGGTGTCAGGGAGAAGACACATGGCGTTGCTCAAAGACAGCAGCTGTTGAAGCTCTAGTGCTAGATCTCTGTGATAGTCTGGAAGAACCTTAAAAATTAAAATAAAAAAAATAATTAAAAAAAAAGCATTTGTCTCAGAATCCAGGCACACACACAATGCATTCTGAGAGGGACTGCAGGTTCCTGCTTTTGCAGCCATCCTCACCTCATCAAAGAATGACAAAATTACATGATATGATGTGGCAGTCCATTATCTCTTCAGTAGAAGTGTGTGCACAACAGACACTCTCAGGTGAAGCCTACTGTCTGAACCTTGAAATGAGAGGGTGGGGAAAAAGAAAAAGAACATAGAAATACATGTTCTGCAGAGAAAACCTTATCTTTTATAAACATGAAACAGAAATGACAAATGTGTTGAGCAGACTGACAAAACCTGCTCTTTATACTTGGCCATAGACAAACTTTAAATGACTGTAAATGTAAATTCCATACATTAAATATATATACCCAGTGGTGAAACCGCACATTCAGATATGAAGCTCAGTCTCTTTTATCTTAATAGATCAGACTTGAAACCTCTTACAACTCCTGTGAAAACCAGACTGTAGCTGAGAAGTGAGAATTGAGCTAAGAAGCCTGTGACTCCTCTAATAGCACCAGAGTCCATGGTGCAGGATCCAGGCTCAGCATCACACACCAGGGCAGCAGCCTCCATACTTGACATCCACAACTCTGAGCTTCCCTTCCAGCATTGGGCTTGTCAAGCACCAGTCAGAGATCAACAGCTGTGCATAAAAACGCAAATATTGTTTGCATGTGCAGATATTTGCAGACATAGTGCAGAAAATTCCCATTATTTTGCATAATTAAAACTCTTGCTTAACAAGCACTTGTTTGCAGTTTTGTAAACTTCTTTGCTTTTCATTAGTGCAAAATAATAAGGACTAAGCATGTGCACTTTTGACACATTTCGTCTCAGGAAGTCAGAGCACTTCACAAATATTAATTAATTTAACATCCCATTTGTTTATCAGAAGCCTTTAAATGTTCTCAAGACATAAATAGTGCTCTACTGTCAGTGCAGTTTGTGGCGCTGATTTCATCTAGTGCACCTGGGATTAATCATTCTGTTCCAAACAGGCCACAGCGCATAATTTGTTCTAATATATATGTTTGACAAAGATGACATAAATTAATATTATTCATTATTTTAAGTGGCTTTAGACCTCCTAAGTGGCAGAAGCTTCCTTGTAGGTTGTTGTTGGTTTTATGTTTTTAATAATGAAGTTGCATTAAAGAAATTGAGGGTAGAAATTATTTTTTGTAGTATAAGATACCTTGTATTTTAATATGTCAGGAAGAAATTCTGTGAGTTTCTAATGAGTTACTGTAGAATTAAGTACATCAGACTTTCTCCCAGATTAGTCACTGCTTTTGATGATATCCTTTTATACTGGTTTCAACCAGATTAGGATGGGATCTGATGCAGTATATCCTCTTCTCAGCAAACCAGTTGTTAACATATACTTAAACCGTGTTGCTTAAGAGTGCCTCTGAGGAGAGATTGCCTTGAGAGTTAAGCTTAGGGTTCAATCTGTGCTCAAGTACTTCAGTGAACTTCAGTACTTTAAAGCATTTAAAAGGTTTTGACAGGAATCTAGAAACTAGAAGGATTCAGACAAGTAACTAATTGCATTTGAGAAATGGCTCCCTTGTAACAAACACAGGCCAGTAAAAAATATATACTGAATCTTCTTCAGAAATGTGGTACCAAAGGTAGTAAAATTGTGCGTGATGGACGAAGTGTAAGAGTCAAATGAGAAAACTCAAGAAGAAAACTTTGTTTCAGAACAGTTTCTGTGCAGACTTCCTCCTAGTCTTGAAGGTACCCAGGCCTTCCTGTCTTTCTGTTGACATGGACATAATGTGGAGTCCTGTACTTCTGCTCTGGAGCATCCATGTTCTGCACAATGCAGATTGAGCCAGCTTCAGAGCAGAGCTACCCAATTATGCAGATACACTGTGGCAGGCTGGGAGTCCCTCAAAAAATGTGGAGTCACTGATTCAGAAGGGAGGAGATTCCCTCAGACCCTCTCCCACAGTTGCATACTTCACCTGCCAACTGCAGAGCAATGTGCCCCCAGCTCCCTAGGGACTGTATGGCCACTTGTGTAATCCTCACCTCCACCAGCAGTGCATGGGGAACACAACTGTCCTAGCTGCATCATCCAGGCTCTAGCCTGGTCAGAGCACTTCCTTGAGTGCTGGGAGAGGTAGGTCTGAAACCTGTAAGTGAGGTGTTGAACTGAATGTGTCCTTTCCTAAGAAAATGAGTTATTAAAAAAACCCTTGCAAGTAAGTACTTCTTTCTGTGGAGTTTTTGAGACTGTGAGTCCTGGTTAGATCCCGGACATTACAGAGATGGGTATTTCAGATACTCCTTAGGACTCAGTGGCTTTTGGTATATAGGTGATTTCACGTTCAGTATATAACATTTCTTTATAACCATTTGGGGTGTATAGCGATCCTTTGGTGGCTATAGGGAGTGCAGTTCTGGGTACATGTGTGTTACTTTCAGGCACCTAAATAATTTTTAGACCCAAGTATCTGAAGCAACCTTCTTAACATGTCAAGTCAAATTCAACTTTGTAACAGAAAAATTGAAGAGGTAAAGATCAACAAAACTGCTAGAGTAAGTGGAAGAAAAAGTAGGAAACCATCTACTGGAGAGCTGGGGAGTGTAATGATAATTCTTGCTGAAGGAACAGAAACCATTTTATGAAAGTGTTCTGATGTGTTTGAAACTCCATTTCACATAGAGATAGCAATCTTGATTCTCAGCTGGTATAAACTGTCAGGGATACATTGAAGCTAATTTCCTCCAGCTACTGACCTGTCCCAGGAATATCATCTACTGCTATCTATACTAGTATCATCCATACTGGCATCAGGATGAAATGCACATTTCTGAATACAGCTTTATATCTGTCAAAGACATGGAACTGTGCTATCATAGAACACAAAAATTACTAGTACAGAATAATATGAATACTGATGGCTGAAAAATCCTGTTTACATGATAATGCACTAGTTACGCTTTTGTTTCTGTTTTTAAGAGTTTTCTTCAAACTAGTTCATAGTTATATTAGCTTCATTTACAGACTTTTTCCAATGCAAGACAAGAGTATATTCCCTCCTACTGAAGGCCTAATATACCTAATATACCGCTCCTGCTTCATGAAGAGAGGATAAAATACATAATGTAGTCAGGGAAATGCTAGTTAAGTGTGATCATTGTGCTGGTGTTTTGGCAAAAAAATGATATGTTTTTTCTCCTTTAGAAATTCAAAAATATGCCACTAGTCAGTCAGAATTCGAAGGCTAATGTGGACAAGTGACTGGGATTTACTGTGCAACATCTTGTCAACAGTCTTACAGAGCCTCACAGTTCTCAAAATAGGCTTTGTATGGTGTCTCTTGCGGAAAGCACACACGTGCGTGTATGTGTGTCTGTGTGCATGTGCAGGCATGCGTACCTATTCTCCTAAGGGAGTTTTACAAGACTTCTGCATGTTAATATAAGTTCAATGATGCCAGCCTGCAGGAATGCAGGTCTGGAGATGTGGAGTTCGATGGTACCAGCCACATGACTACTGCCTGAGGTGAGAGATTCCAGTAATTTTCCCTGCTGTTATAGGAAATGTCGTACGTAGTTCCAGTTTTGACAGGTTTTGCTGTAATTGGTATTTGGCTATTGGGTGCACCGTTTGCTGGAACAAGGCACTACCCTTCAGGCTGTGCTCTGACAGTCTGCAGCAGTGCTGCTGCCTCTGCTGATGTGTTTCAACATCTGCCACCATTCGGCACGTGAAGTGTGTTCTGTTCTGACATGTATTTTAAAGTGGCTGTGTCACCTCTGCATTAGCAGGCAGGAAATTTGAAATAATATTTGAAAGGCCTGATTGCAGGCAAACTCTAAAATTTGAAGCTAATTTGCCTTGAAGAGATTTGGTCTGAAGATGGCTATAAATATGAGCTGTTACAGTCAACTGTAGTTTAGCTTTAACTCCACAGGTACTTGAAGTCATATTCGTTCTGGCATTAAGCAACCCCCACTCTTCCACTTGTGAAACAAGTGTGAGACATGCATAGGTAGCTCTTTAGTGTGATCTGGCTCTTTTTAAAAGGAAGGTTATAAGTAGGAAAGGATTTTTACTAGGTTCACGGTGTTAAAAATTTGACTCTCAAAATCACTTCCTCTTCTAAAAAATGCTGACATCAGAATATGATCAGCTGTGTTATATTCCTCTCATATCTTATTTCAGGAAGTCCACAGTAGTGCCATAGATGTGGAAGAGTATTATTTTACATAGCATGCAAATTTAATTTCAAGATGTATGCTGACAGTGTAGGTTACTGCTCTCATAACAAAATGAAGTAATTAAGGTTAGAAAACCTCAAATACTCTTTTTACTTGATCTTTAGAGGTGCTGAAAATACTTTTGTAGTCAGAAATCCACCTTCATTGCTTGTGCTGAGAAAATAGAAAGCTGCGGGCCTTCCAGCTCTGTCCTAGTGTACCAGTGGCTACACTAGGTAGTACAAAAATGGTGGACATTTTGTCTGCTCTTTAATATAGGGTTAGACTCAGAAGTCCAGACACGCTTTTTATTCTAGCACAGTTCTTCCTAAAGTTGAAAGATTTTTTTCTGAATAGGACTGATTGATCAAACATATTTAGTGTTTAGTGTCATGCTCAGTACTGTCAAGTATTGTTTCTATCTCAGGCATTTAAAATGCCTTATATACTCCACTGTCTACAGGCTAACTCAAATAAGTCCACATTTTTGATGAAAGACTCTTTCAGATTTTCCATAGGGTGGTAACAATAACCATAATTTCAATAACCATAATTTAAACCTTTGTGAACAGGTGATTTTTTTTTTCTTTCTTTGTTTATTTTGGGGTGTCTTTTTGCTTGTTTTCCTGGTCCTACAGTGAAACAACCCTGTGTGGGATTTCCTTTTTATAATTAAATTAGAAATGTAGTAATTAAATTATTATAAAAAATATATATATATATTTTAAACACTAGAAAAGACAATTTGAACTTCAGGACCTGCTGAACAGCAAAAAACTTTGCATGGAAGTGGAGATCAGAACCTAAATTATAAATCTCATTCATCTCATAAAAAGTCAGCTATTGAAGCGTATCAGACTCCGTGCTACTGGGGTTTTAAATAAAATAACATGCTTGCAAAAAAGACCCCTGAAGTAGTGAAGATGTAAGTGACCTCTTTACCACCTTTCAGACTGGGGGAAGTTCTCCCGCACAGTTCTGCGGCAGCCCAGGGGCAAGTTTTCTTGGTTCTGGCCCGCAGGACTGCAGAGTCTGACAGGATCTGCCATCATGCCTGCCTCCTCTCCCTTTTTCATTAGTGATCCCTACCTCAGTGCTTCACTCCCCCCCTTCAAGCTCCACCTTTCAGGGTAAAGAACTGGGAGGCCAGAGTGGCAGAGGCACTGAAAAGCTGAGTACCTCAGCCTCAAGATGAAGAAAAGACAGAGGCAGATCCACTTTGGACATGACTTCTGACTTGGCCCTGCTTTGTGCAGGAGACAAGATGACTTACACAGTCCCCTTCCAACCTAGATCATTTATGGCATTTATGTTTTTATGAAAACAAGAAAAAAAACCTTTTGCGTTGTGATTCATTTGAAAAGCATGAACAGTTTTCAAAGTAGTATCTATTTATAGCTGTTGGATATTCTCAATGCTGAAAAGGAATTTCAGATCATTTCTGCCACTCAGTTCTTCAGCCTTGGATTATTGGCAAATATTTCTCTTTTGGCTTTGCCTCTGAAAATCCTCTTACTGTATTGATATATGGAAATCAGCTCCCGATGACTGATTAAAATGGAGTACACATGTCCTTAAGCAAGACCACAGTGCTCCTAAATCCCTTGTGTCATTTTAGAGCCTTTTTTCTGTTATCCCATTAGTGGAATATATGTGACCAATAAAGATATACTGAAGTGCTGCAATTTATGGATTGATTGTTTGAAGCAGCTACTAAGGCTAACATTAAAAAGGTGATTCCCCTATATCAGCAATATAGCAAGCGCCTGGTAACAAATGTATAGTGGTAACAATTGCATGACAAGTAACCAAAGAAGTGGAATTGTTTGCAAAATAACATTGAATGACTCAAATTCAGTCCAGAAACAAAAAGAATTGGTTTAGTTTGTCCTTTGAATTGTAGTTTAGTAACAGAGACAAAACCGGCTGAGCAGAAGCAACCTAGCAGTCAAACTGTGATACCTGTACTTTCAAAAAGCATTTATTTCACTAATAGTTCTATTAATTTGGTATAACAAATAGGAGACTACCACAGTTAAGTCACGAGCTTGTATGTTGAAGAATTGAGGAAAGGTTAGCTTTAATATCACATTTTTTTCAATTGATAAGTCAGAAATAAACAGTCTGCTCTCAACAGAAACACTGAGAAGAGCAGGATGCTGAATTTTATTGTGTATCCTGCCTTTTAGTCAGCTCACTATTGCTTTTAGAAACTTGTAGTCTTCTACAGGCTTTGTGTGAAGACAAAATAGTCACAGACAGCTATTCTTTTCCTTGTTGAAAATTAGTATCAAGCACTTCTACAACATAGTCTAGACAGGAAATTGCCTTGTCCTTCAGCAGAAAATTGATTAAGTAATTCATTGTATCAGTCATCTAAGACACTGCATTCTTTGAAAATTTGTTTTCTGTGGCTCTGATAAAGGCAAGATCTATAGGTCTTCTCTCCTAAGTAAGTAGGTGAGTCATTATAGGTTAGACATTTCACACTCGTTTTCTTAGGGCAGCAATTCTTCTCTGTGGCTAAGCCAATTGAAGAAAAACATTAAGCTTACCTGATGCTTATCTGTAGGGTGCTCAAGATACAGGGCAGAATAAGTCTCCTATAAAAAACTTTTGGTACTTCTGTTCCTCTTCAGCTCGCAATCAATGGCTTTTGTTCATGTCTGAAATGTTTCCAGTTCCCAAGAGAATGCTCTTAGTAGAACCTGAATCTCATTCCTCTGCAGAGGAATGAGCTCTGCAGAACTGCAAAACAAAGTTTTCACTAATTATTTGTTATTAATTCAGTAGAAGAACGTGCTTTCCCAGAGATGTTCTTAGGAATTGTTTTCCGTCTCATTTTATTGCAATTTGTATAAACAGCCATGCTAGAATTTTCCAAAAGAAAAAAGCAACTGTATCCAAATAGGAGTCAGAAGTCTGTGCTGTATCAGCAAGTAGTGGTCTGGCACAGTCCAGGCTGAAGCTGTGGCCAACTGCAGGCTCTGACATGCACGTTGACAGTTCCCCAAGCAGATGGACAGCAACGAGAGGGTCTAAACGTATTCAGTGTTGCCAGTGTAAAGAAGAGCTTGGCACTGGAAATGAGGGCTTGACACTCGAAAAAAGTAGCATCAGCAAAGGTCCAATGCAGCCCACCTGGGACCTGAAGTCCAGTCACTACAGGAAATGCATTTTCACGCCTGTCACTTATGGCCATCAGCATCACGCATTCAGTGTAAGAAGCACAGAGATGGCAAAAAATCACCTAAGATCAGTTCCTGGGCTTTCAATAGACCTAACTCATCTCTAGCAAATCTCCCAGCTATTGCATCTGGCACTATACAGCTGAACACAAAACTGGGTACATCTTCATGCCAAGTTAGGGTGCTCTGTTTCATAGCAGGGCCCAGCTCCTACCATCCTTCACTCAACATAAGAACTAACCAGCATTTAACTATACCACATTTTCCACCTCATTCCTGGTAGAGACAGTGACATCACATCTTCGTATCCAAGGACATAACTGCAACCTCAGCCTATTGCAGGAAACGCCATTTCCTGGTTACAGCCACACTTTTTACAAGAAGCAACACATCAGCCGGGAAGCCTCCAGCTCTGGCCCAAACTACATCTTACAGACTCATACACTCTTGTGCCACCCTGCTGCCGCTCTTCTGTCAGTACAACAGAAAAGGCCAACTGCTGCTCTCCAGCTCTCTGCTGACACCTACCTACTTCTCCATCAAATTCCCAATATGAAATTTTCCTGTGCTTCCCCATGTGTCCGGTCCTGCTGACTGTTGGTAGTAACAGAGCAAACTGTTACAGCAACCAAAGGCAGGCTATGGCCTGCGTCTTCCAAGTGTAGCAGAGACATGGATGTGTGACGAATCTGAGCATAATATGTATAATAAATGATGTATATATTATAATTATGTAATAAAACTTTGGTAATCGAAGGCCAGGTTCCTTCCCAAGCATGCAATCTGCCCTATTTTCTGTATAGGAACTATCCATAAATTCCCAGCTCAGCCCACAGATAAGTAAAATTTAACTTATGCAATAGCAGATGCTGGAGCTTTTTTTAATTATTTATTTTTAGGGATTTCACAACAGGATAATGTAATGTAGAGACAAATTACTGTCATGCTAAATCTGCTTTCTGATCCCACCCCCCCACTGCACACTCCTCAGATAAGTTGACACTTATTATTTCAGTGAAACAGTGATGTTACATACGCCTCTGTGTACACAGTGGGATAATAAATTTGAATTATTTCTAGATGGTCTGATACAGACAGATGTTTGAAAGCAAGTTTTAAAGTTAACTTTCATTCACTCTAAAGTTGTTAATAACTCAAAGTTTACTTGGCAACTGCACTTCCCTAAACCTCTCCAGTGTCTCATAAAGCTCTTTACTGTATCAAAATCTAGGACGTGGATTACCTTTTTTTTTCTCTCTCTTACATTCAAGCCTTTCAAAGAAAAGTCTGTAGGAGAGTTGTTTCTAATCTGTCACCAAATGATCATCATTGTCCTGAGGCTACCCTGAAGCCTGTAATCTTTAGAATCATAGAATCATAGAATAGTTAGTGTTGGAAGGAGTAGAATAGAATATTTTCAGTTGAAAGGGCACTATGA
>JAVHNC010049568.1:9281-23772 GCA_034782935.1 Micropsitta keiensis | reverse complement strand
GCCGAAAGTCAAAAACACAGCACTGCACCAGCTACTAAGAAGAAGAAAAAATGACTGCTACTGCTGAACCCAGGACATCTGCTCAAACCATAAGCCTGAGAGGAGCAGTCAAGAGTGTCTCAGAAACACTACACTGCCTGCCACTGTCTAAAAATGCTCTTGACATTTGGTTCTGTTAATTTGTAGTTTCTCATTTCCACACCTGTAGAACAGAACTGCTGGGAATCCATTCGTGTGTGAAATAATAGGCACTTACTCTGCTAGTTAGAAAACCAGCATTTAAGAACATTAAAACCAATTATTACTAAAAAGCTTCAGAAGCAGACTTAAATTGGATTGTCCTTTAAATTTGGGGTTTATTGGATATATACCATCACCTGTGCTAACAGTTACTTTTTTAGTTCCCTTCCATATGTTACACAGTGGCATTAAAATTAATTCCGTGTGTTTAAACATTTGTATTTTGGTATATTAAAACTTGCTTAATAATGGAAATGTCACAGAAGAAGTGGTGGATGATGCAGTGTGTTATGCCAATTAAGCTGGCAATTAATATCTATAATGTCAAAAAAGCTTGATTATTGTTAGATTTACTTCACCTTCTTTGAATGAAGAGTTATTCAAAAGTGATTATTAAGAAAAACCGTGGAAAGTAAGCATTTAACCATGAATTAATCTTCAAATTAGTGCTGTGGAGCTGTTAATAGTGGAACACTTAATGTCTTATTGGGAAGAGGAGATTGTGTTATTTTAGAAACATATTTTATCACTCTGTCAGCCTCTAACAGTTTCTGCCACCTATTCTTAATCTTCTTCTGTTTCCATTATATTTTACTTTTTAAGGCAGGGTAGTCAGAATTAAATGCAGAAGAGGATGTTCCAGTTATACCTACTGGCAAAATTTGAACAATATCTCAGATACCCACTTGCTGAGTATAAATAGAAGAGGAAGGGTGTTTTCGTTTCTGTCACAGCAGTATTTTTAGGCTGTGTTGGAATACTTCATTATTTAACAGTCTTTGGCTAAACTGTTTAAATCTTGAAGCTTCACTTTTTTTCCTTTTTTTTTTCCTCTAACTCTGATTTTTACAGCCTTCCAAGAGATGGAATAGACAATTTCCAGTATGCAGTGATTGAAAGAAAGGGGTTTGGTTCTCTACTACTGGGAAGAATAGAATAATTTTTATTTCAAAACTGAGTTCAGAACCATGGCAATAGTCAAAACAACTAAGATCTTTGCTTTGACTTTGCTTCTGCTGTTGCAAAGCCATAAGCAATGACTAGATTCCAGGACCAATTTTCTCATACCTTAATATGAAGAAAGATCACTCACTTATTTTGTTCACATTTGAGAAGTTATCTGTCTTTCTGCCTGTGAGAAAGTAACACTTTTGACTGTAAGTCAGAGCATGAATTCTGCTTGCTGGGACAGTCCGTGTTATCCTCACTTTCCAGGCAGAACTTCCCCATCCCCAGGGAAGGAAGCCAGTTGGGTTTTCAAAACTGATTGTTAGACTTTAAACAGAGCCTGAGGAACAATGTGGCTTCTGTGCTGAATCACTGACAGGTAGTATGTTTTTGTCAATTGAAGTCATGGACTCTAATACTATTACTGCTTACATCTGACAATAATTCAGTTTTAAGCTGTGTTATGATTTGTGAAGCTTCAGCATGCATTTGTCATGGCAAGTGAAAGGTAAACTAAGAAGGCTACAGTATTTCCTACAATACTTACCCTTTTTTTTTGTTTCTTGAGAGGTCTCATATTTGTAAGTCGTCCTGCTGTCAGTTCTGTTTAGACCACAGAAAATCTCCTTTGACCAGAGTAGTCTCAAAAATAGTAAAGTTTATATTCAACCAGTGTAATGCAAAGCAGGGACAATATACCAAGAGCTGTAAATCCAGACATCTTTCCTGAAAGGAGCTAAGTATTCCTCAGGAGAGGTCTTTGGACTGTTTTTTCACAGAGCTCTGTATCTAATACTCTGATTCCAGCATATCCTTTGTATAAGAGTAGCATTTGAATTCTACATGAACCATCTCCTCCCATCCATGGGATTAGTGTTAGCAGCCATTAGAGTCATTGGGACCAAACCCTTAACTGCTGCTTGGAAATGGAGCAGGACATGTTACAGCATTGCATCAGAAGGTGAGCACTTCTCCATTAGACCAGCTAAACAAGCTAGCTGGTGATTTCTCTTGTTTTGTATCCTTCTGTAAGCATGATACAAGGCTGAACATGTAACCCAGTTAAAATTTCAAGTATAGTGTGGTATGTACTAACCTAAATTACATGTCTGTAAAGCCAATGCAATAAATGAATGAAAATTTAATCAGATACGGATCATCCTAGAAATAAAAGTTTCCCTATTATTTTTGTTAGTTTGTATGTTAAAGAAGCTTGGATTACAAATAAGATCAACACAAACATGAGAACAGTACCTGCACAGGCACCCCATGACACAAAGCAGTGCTCACACAAGGCATTAATAAAAGGTCCTTAATCTCCAGCTAACCAGGCTCAAAGCTTGCTGGCAGGTCTCATCTCACACACATACAGACAAAAAGAGGCCTCTGTAGTAGCTGGCTTGAACCTTTGATCTGTCTGGTAGCACATCCTCAGACCTTGGTCTGACCAGTATCTTATCCCCTAGATCTGTAGTGTTTTTGGTAGCTCTTTCCCAGATCTCCTGTCCTCCTCGTCAGCTGTTCCAGGTCGAGGTTCACTAGCATTATGCCAATCCTGAATGAAGACCATCCTCATCCAGAAAAAAATGTTAGAAATTAGGTTTAATGAGATAGAACAGACTGCAGTGGTCACGCACAGGGTTTGGGCAGACAAGCACACTGAAGTTCAGCTCATTTATATATGACCAGCCCCTTTCCTCAACAGCCTTCTCTATATTTTTTCATGCATTTGGATGCGTCCCCTTTTTCTGCCTTTGCCCTCCTGCTAAACATTTCATGAGTATTGCACAATGCACAGTGCCTTGAAAGCATCCCATAAGCATGCTCTTTCCTGTAGGACCCGTGATAACCTCGTCATTCATTCCTCCCTCTGTACCCCACCCTACCTTACCACTTAACAGAGCTCAGTCTGAACCTCTCCAAGCCTTTGAGCGGTTACTTCAGCAGCCCATCAGGGACACCAGGCCTTTGGTACTGTCTCTTGTTCTGTAGTGTTTGCGTGCATAAGTGTGGTATATTACTTCTCCTGTCTCATCTTTGTTTATATGCTTTACAGCTGTTGACCAGATGTCCTCACAGAACAGGTGTCCTTACGTATCAGGTGTCTACACACCCTTCACATCCTACATTCGGGGTTTTTTTCACGTATCCCTCCAATCTCTTCTATTGAATTAGAAAAGCACACTGTCAAATAATTCATAGACTAAAATCATACAATAATCAAGTATATCTTCATTGTTTCAGACATACCATCAATGTATTATTGACTTGTTTTGCCAATGCATATGCTTCAGGCTGGTCACGTGTAACTCCTGGTAGATTAAATATCTAACAGTCCACTGTCATGGAAAATTTGTTGTGGTAAACACCATTGAATCAAAGGTCAGCCTTGAAACTGATAAATTACATTTCTCAAAGGCTCTTCGCATGAGACATCTGGGCTGTCCTTATTAGGAGCATAATTAACATTTTCACTGCCTCTAGCACTGGTCTGAACCCCTTTGCAAGTCCAAATTCATCTCGTATCTGCGTAGTGTGAATACAAAAATGTTATCAGATGCAGTGCAAAAACAACCTTCATACAATGCCAAAGGAAAAGACTGGTATCAAGCTGACGTGAGTGTGCCCGTACTGATCTGTGGACCAGACAGCCTGGCACCTTTTCCTGTCCTTGTCTGTGTCATGACATCATGAGACTTAACCAGAGCAAGTGCTTCTGACCAGCAAGTAGACAGTAACATTAATAGTGGAGGGCCAACTTTAAAAGGAAAGTTCACAAATTTCCTGGAAAAAGAAAACACATGATCCATCGGATGAAAGAAGCTCTGTGCATTCTTCCATAGAAATGGTCTTGTGACAAAATTAATGTAATCTTCATTCTTTCAGTTTTTACTTTGATTGGTGTAATCTTACACTACACAGCACAGATTGCTTATTTATTAGGAGAGCTCAACAGAATGAGTTCAGGCTTATGTGTGCAAGGATTCCTGGTCCTGATGGGATTTGTCATACACTCCATAATGCGATGTGTGAAAGAGCACAGCCTGTTTCATTTATTTAACACCTATCCAACAGCATCTTCCAAAGATGCACGCAAAATACTTCTACTGAGGGAAACAAAAAAAGGAAAGGACATTCAGAAATTAACACCGTCCATGGATTAAAAGAGTCATGACAAACACCACAACACAGATTCACCCAGCATTTCTAATGCTTCTAATCTGGTCCTCTTTTTCATGTTTGGTTTGGGAGGAGACAGCATAAAAAGGTTTTCAAACTGTATTCAAGACAGGGAAAATGAACTTTATGATATGACAGGGTGAACTCAGTTGTGCTGAAGAGTTGAAGGTCATTCTTTTTACTCGAGGAGTGGCTACTCTGGGATTGGTCTATGTGAAATCAGAGTTGGCCTCCTGTATCTCTTGTTTATTTGCTGTTTGTTTGTCTCCTGTATCTATGCTGTTTGAGTGTAGTAGGCAGTCTCCAGCATATTCTATTTTCTGTTATGCAGCAGCCACCAAGGTGTCAATAAATATTACTTTAAAAAATGTTCTCTTCATATAAAGTCAGGAGAGAGACAGAAACATCTATCGAAAGTCCTTTGGGGAGTGGGATTTGATGCCCCATTGGAGCAAATTGCTGCTTATCCACCCATCCCAAAGATGTTTGGCAGTAGCACCGCTGAACTCACTGAAGCTGTGACAACTTAGCTCGTCTGAGATCTGCCCCAAGAGACTCACTTGGTCAGAACTGTCCTCCAGATTGCAGCCCTTAACTCCATAAAGGACTTGAACAAACAATTTCATGTCAATAGAATCGGGTAAAATCCATCAGAGTTTCACAATTTGTCAGGCATACTTAAACCTGATGGAGAATATAGTATTAAACAGATAGATACGTGATGGAAACACAAGGATGGGGTCAGACTTCTGGTGAATAATATGCTATTGGAAAGGTTGAAAACAAAGCCAGACAGTAGTCCAGATACAGAAAACATCAGAAACTGAGCTCCAGTTCTGATGAATCTGCTTCATCTCTGCCTGCATGACACAGCTACTTTGCCAAGTGTCTGAGCTTGGAAATTCAAAGAAAGCTTGCAAAATAAATCTTGTCTTAGCCAGGTAAGAATAGGTTCGTTCTTCGGTAGAATTAAAGAAATCTTGTCAAGTTAGGTAAAGCATTATGTAACAACCATTTCACATCTTTTTTTCAGACAGAAGTGCATTTTAGATGAATATTTAATGCTTTTGCTTTTAAGAAAGTATCTTTGAATCCCTTCAGTCTGCTGCTGACTTCAGGTTCCTGGGAGGGGAGCTGCTGCATGAGCTGCATGCTAGTGTGCTGTCAGATAGCGTGACTGAAAGGGAAGGTGCAGCTCAGAATGACAGCTGAATGGGGCAGAACCACACATCTTCCCTTAGAAATGAGCAGAAGATAAGAAGACTTGTCACCTGAATGCATCCACTGAGATGTTAGCTGCCTGTGTCCAAGCGAGAGAGTGGGAAAAACAACAGATGCATGTTGTGCCTCAGAAAAGAGGCAAAGCCTCTTTAGATGAACCTTCAGATGGCACCTTCAGATGAACTGTAGAACACAACAGTTTTTGCTACAAGTTAATACTGTTTCTCATTCTTAATACTTTTTTAGCAGTGAAGCAATTAAAATATTCATTCAGCATATTGTGCTTTAAAAATATAATTCATGAAGATCAGCAGGCATGTTTTCATTCTGTCGTTCCTGATATTACTCATCACACCAGAACAACTTGTGTATTTTTTAACTATGTTCTTTCTTCTATCAGATCTCATCTCTTTTCAGAGGTTGAAGTGTGAAGCTCAGTGATTGATTCACCTTTTGTAGAACTGATGCATGAATTTCTGTTTCTAGTCTGATTCAGTAAATGTCGTCTGTTTTATCATGTAGGTGGTTCTTCATGTACTGTGCTTGCTCTTGAAAATCTGGTTAATAGGGAAAGAAATGCATTTTAATCTGAAGATTAAATGGTGATAAGATTGTAAAAATAAGCAAACAAACAGGCCTTACGTACACCTACCTCTTTCCCTGATAAACTTAGTAAATTTTTCTGGCCTGGAAAGGAGCAGATGATTTCATTGAAAATCATCCTTTTCACTTGCGTAAAGTTTTGACTGGTGAGATGTATTGCAACACCTTTTGATCTCTTTTTCTGGTTTCTAAGCTGAAAGATGTCACAGTTTCTCTGAGCAGCAGAAGCATAGCCTCTCAAAAAGATTAAACTTTTCTGCCTGAAGCTGATGTGTTTTACAAATGTTCATTCACATTTCTGGGCTCTCCATGTAGCTGGCCACTGTAGTCTTCTACACCTGCATATTGCTCAGAAAGTTCATAATACACTGATAACAGTGCCTATTGAAGGGAGAATATCTTGGTTTATCTTTAAACACTATGGCATTTAGCCAAAGCTGTGTTGTAACTGTATAGACATTAAAGCATTTTAATACTGTTATGTCTCAGTATATACACTTTTTAACTACAGAATGGCTCTGTTACTGGGGTTTGCTGTTATTATCAAAATACAAATATGCCAGACAAACCTCTAGAAGAGAGAACTTTATCAGTAAGTAATTTTGATATCCCAATTTTGGAACCTCAAAGGCTGAATCATTTTTAAGTCTTTACTTGCAGTGAATCATGAAATTATTTAGGTTGGAAAAAACTTGTAAGATCATAAAGTGCAACCATTAACCCAGCACTGCCAAGTCCACCACTAAACCACATTCCTAAGTACCACACCTACATGTCTTCTAAATACTTCCAGGGATGGTGACTCCATCACTTCCCTGGGCAGCCTGTTCCAATGTTTTTGGTGAAGACATTTTTTCTCGTATCCAATCTAAACCTCCCCTGGTGCAACATGAGGCCATTTTTTGCTGTCCTATCACTTGGTACCTGAGAAAATAGACCAACCCACCTCACTACAACCTTCTTTCAGTTAGTTGCAGAGAGCGATAAGGTCCCTTCTGAGCCTTCTCCTCTCCAAACTAAACAGCCCCAGTTCCCTCAGCCGTTCCTCATCAGACTTGTGCTCCAGACCCTTCACCAGCTTTGTTACCCTTCTCTGGACCCGCTCCAGCACCTCGATGTCTCTCTTGTAGTGAGTGGCCCAGAACTTAACACAGGATTCAAGGTGCGGCCTCACCAGTGCAGAGTACAGGGGGACGATCACTGCCCTGGCCCTGCTGGCTGTGCTATTTCTGATACAGGCCAGGATGCTGTTGGCCTTCTTGGCTGCCTGGGCACAAGCTGGCTCATGTTCAGTGGACATCAGTCAGCACCCCCAGGTGCTTTTCTGCCTAGCAGCTTTCCAGCCACTCTTTCCCAACCCTGTAGTGTAGCGTGGGGTTGTTGTGACCCAACACGACTACTTCACAAATCATAAACTTTCATTCTGAAATTAAATGTTTCACCTTTCCCTGCAGTTTTGAAAATATTCTCTAATTGTCTCTGTTTTACTGTCCTAGGCAAAATATTACTAGAGGTTGTAAAATGGTCAGTTGAAGTGTCTGGCTTGCTTGGCACCTTAACCAGCAATACACATGCAAAAACTTTCTGATAGAGATGTCTATATAAGTTACTTGAAGCTAAAACATTGTACTCTTCGTATTATTAACAATCAGTCTAGTTTCTTGAAATGAGATTCATGACTAATTACTGTTTGAGGAGCAGATAGTGCCAGAGAACAATAAAGATGGGCTTGTTTGCAAACAGATTTTATAACAAATTGTTCTTAGCATTCTTGATCTTCTTGATCATTTGCCTCAAAGACTTATGTGCTTTTTCTACAGTGATATTTTGTGTAAGATACTGCATTAGAAATTTATTTCATAGGCTACATTTAGGAATGAATAAGACTTCTGTTCCTGCCTCACTTAAGGGTCTCCCTCAATCATGATAGAACAAGCTTTCTGTGATGATTGTGCCTTTATGTTTCTGCAGACTTCCTCCTTTTCCTTTCTTTATTTTTCCTAAT
Organism: Micropsitta keiensis; assembly: GCA_034782935.1. NCBI lineage: Eukaryota > Metazoa > Chordata > Aves > Psittaciformes > Psittacidae > Micropsitta > Micropsitta keiensis. The sequence continues at coordinate 15,575 of JAVHNC010049568.1, read as the reverse complement.
TTTGTTGATATAAAATTCTTACAGACACTACAGTGGCTGCTCACATGCCCAGGAATTAAATGTAAAAAGGAAGGGCTCCTGAAAACTTTATTACATTAAGTGCTTTTCTCTGTTTGCTATAGTCTTGTCGTTTTCCCTCTAGCCTGTGGTGTGTTATGCCCTGAAGCAGATGATGTTTCTCCAGCACAGGAGAAACCCTTGCCAGGGCAAACCTTGCTGAACCATGAGAAACCTTAATGAGGCAACACTCTTGACTAACTTTTGGCTGCTTTTTCAGGGGTTCAGGTTTGTCATTGTACAGTTATGTTGCCACTGAAAAAATAACAGGAGGAATCAAAGCACTGTAACGTAGCAGCTTTGCAGGGCTACGAGCGTATCTTTGATGACGCAAAGCCAGCATAAACCACAGCTTAATTACATTAGTTAGCATATATAATACCTCTGTTCCTTAATTTTATGATTATCACTTTGGCCTGTTTCAGATAAGAAGACAAGGCGGAATACAATTACTGGTGGACCTATTGGACCATCGTATGACAGAAGTCCACCGTAGTGCCTGTGGAGCTTTGAGAAACTTGGTATATGGGAAGGCAAATGATGACAACAAAATTGCTCTGAAAAACTGTGGTGGTATCCCAGCATTAGTACGGTTACTCCGCAAGACTACAGATTTGGAAATCAGAGAACTGGTCACAGGTTTGAATCTTTCCATATATTTTGTTTAAGATCTATATAGCCCCTGCAGGGACACTTCTCTGCTGCACGTCAGTTGCTCCATCAGTAACTCTTTATCACCATCTTTGCTGTTATAAAACACTTTCAAGCCCTTTGGGTATATGTAATGTATGAATAGCTTTATTCAAGATCATGCAGTTTACAGATGTAGGCATGGTTTGTGCTTACAGTTCCTGGTCACTTTGTCCTTGGCTAGCCATGAATGCTCTTGCAGGAGATATGCTTTGCACACAGATACGCTCTGGTGGGAATCCTACTTGCTGTCTGTTCTCCCTTCTGTTTGGTAGGGCTGCACATACAGAAGATGTATTTTACTGAATTTTCTTAAAAGCTGTTACTCATTTCTTTTATATCCTGTATAGTGAGAAGGAGGACTGGGGGGGGAGGGTGTTTGCCTTTCTTGTGGTTCTGATAGGAAAGTAGAAAAAGCATTGGAGAGATGGAGCTGCTGGAGAGATGGACAACATCATCTGAAAGCTTTTTTCTGAAACTTGGTAGCATGCTCTGTGATGTCTGTTAGACACAGGGTATGCAGGTCATGACAGAGTCCTTTTCTTTTCTTGATAGAGTAATATCTGATCTTTTTAAGATTGTTTGAACTTTCTCCCTTCGGAAATCTTGGTGGAGTGTTTTGTTTAGTTTTCAGAAATACAGAAATACTGTCAAACAGCACGGATCTGAAATGTTTGAAGATTTTTAAGCCTTGCTCCCAAGTTATCCTATTTAAAATGAAAACCAGAAGTTAGATAGTTGGCTTTGGTTTTTTTATTTTTCACTTTGTGATTTCGTTCTGTTTGAGTGCTAATATCAGTGCAGTGATTAATGGTACAAATATAAAATCTTAAGATCTTTTAATTTTCCCATTTTACAATGCTTTTATTTCCATATATTTCCTACTAAAATATGCAAGAAAAGTTCTCCTTTCTGTCATAGAAGCGTTAGAGTACGCGCTATCATCCTGCAGAAATTATTTACCCTTGCGGGTCAGGCCTCATTTAGGATACAATTGATAAGATTATTGTCCTTTGGTTGACTCCAGGTTCCTTCCTTTAGGGCGTCTGAATAAGCTGCATGGTGCTTATTAAATGTAGATTTTTATATTTAATTTTGTTTCTTAGTTACACCACCTATCACCTCATACTTGTTAGGCAGGATTAATGGGCCAGAGATACTGGGTTACAGGAGCTTGGATGGTGCTTCCTGCAGAGTGACAGAATTACTGACACATCTAATAAAGTGTAACCGCTGCTTCGGATTCAACATACTTGTTTGTCTTTTGATTATGTTGCCTGCATCCTGGCTCCAGGGAACATTCTGCCTATTTATTCTGAGTAGTAGGTGGCAAACTGCTAATGAACATCAGCACTACACCTCTGCAGTTGCAGTGGCACTTCCCGTGCTGTCTGTAGACAGAACACATAATGTCATTAGGTCATTTGAAGAAAAGGTACTAGGCTACAGTTTACATTCGTTCTATTGCATAGTATGTTATTAAATTTTCCTGAATTACCACAGAAAAAAAGGATGTGTGTCCTAACATGCCCACAAACTGTTACTACCAAGAAGAGTAGGTCCTGACCATCAGTGGTAGACAGTAGCCAGCCTTTGTACAGATAGATGGAGCTTCCAGGGATGGTGAGCATCAGGAGTGCTGGACACCTATGAAAGGGGAGCAGAGCAAGATGATGACCCTGAGGAATAGAATCAAACTCAATGATGATGTTCCTGGGCCTGGTTTTGTGTTGTTTTTTCTGTTTGTTTTTAATAGCCACTGCATCTCTGGAGGCCAGTGCTTGCCCTGGATGGGGTTCGTGCCTTTCAGAATGGAAAGAATTGATCCTCACAAACCTGCTTGTGCTAGTGTTCTGCAAAGCTCTTTTCTAAATCGTGGCTCATAGCTACACCTCTCATCTTGCGTCACTTAGGAAACAAGCTGGAATTGCATGTCTGAATCAGCTCTCATTTCTTATTTGTAAAGTGTTGTAGTGTGACAGCTACCCTGGTTAAATTCCTTCCGTCTGTCCTTTCTGTGGAAGGAAAGATAGCTCCTGCAGCAGCTGCCTCAGTAAGGAATAAGTTTGGCTTGGTTATGGGGACAAGGGAAAATAGAAGTTTCCATCAGCCTTCCTGAGTTGAGGTGGCAAGAAGGTAATTATTTCACTAGTGTCACCATAGCCTGAAGGAAGTACTGAGAAAATAATAGCGAATGTGTGGTTTAGGAGTGAGTAAACGTAATACCTTGAGCCTTTCTATCTCATATTCATTATGTTTCCTGTCTACATAAAAACTGTTCTTACTTGTTACTTTTAGACAGGTGATAAAGTTCCTGCCTTAGGAATTCATACAGGCTCTGTCATCACCACACCTAAATACTTTTCCATCATTTGTCCTCAGATCTCTTCTCTAAGGTGGGGAAGCATCATTCTCTTGGTTGTACAGATGGGGAACTGAGCCTATCAAGTCCAGAAACCTGTCCAGAAATCTGGCAAGACGAAGGTGTGACTCATTCTGAGTAGCCACTCAGCTGCAAGGGAAGAAATAGGGGCAGAAGAGGGTTTTAGCAGCTCAATTTGTCTGAACAGCAGCAAAGCATTCATCTCCTGCTCCAAGTACCATGAAGCACACACCCACCAGAGTTGAAGGTTATGATACTAGTTCATTTCTCAAACATATACATTTTCTTCCTTCAAGTTGCTTCTCTCTAGGGAGACTAAAATTTCAATTTCCAGCTATCTCAAGACTGGTTTTCAAAGGGTGTTTAACTCTGCTTTCTATCCTGGTAGCTCCTTGCTTCTCAGGATTGCCTTCATCACAATTTGTGGCTTTTCCTCTTTTCCAGAGATTCTTTTTGCCATAATCTCTCCAAAACTGAGTTTTTAATTTCTTCCTTTATCTCATGTTTCTCCTCTTCAGTAGCAGAGGTCTCTGGCTAATACTGGGAAGGCTTACCATGCTCAAAATTTGGATTGTGCAAACTGAACCTTACTGCAGACTGATAGATTCAAGGCTTTATGGGGAGCAAATGGTTTTGGAGCAGCTCCCATGTAGAAGCCACTAGGGAAGTGTGCTGCGTGGCTGTTAGGAAATTAAATTGTGTTATGTACAGGAAATATTTCCAAAGATACTGAAAGATTTTTCTTCCAGAAACACTTCCATAATCACTGTTGGCTATTAGAGGAACCTGGATAAACTGAAGTATGCCAGTGAATATATACATTTAGGCAGAAATTGAATACTCTGATAGAAATAGAGATTTCAGCCTGGCCTACATCCTCTGGTAATTTCCAGAGACTCTAGGAGAACCTGCATTACAATATCTTGTTTTATATAGGTCTGTAAATGAAAATAAATTGGTATAAGTTGGATGCACCATCCTTAATTTAGCCATCTTTTTGCCCCTGCGCTGTGCTGCTAGTTCCCACAGTAGCTCCTGTTAATGGAAAAAACTAAAAGCCTTCTATTTTAAAATAATTAAATGTTAACACTTTTCTAATAAATATAAATAGATGAGAACACAGTACAAAATTAGCACAGATCCTGCAGATGGTACAAAAAGAAATGTTTTCACTTGTTAATAATGACAATGAGTGGCTGATTTCTGATTCTCTTGCCTTTCCTGAGTTAATTATGAACTCTTCCACAGAATTCTATTTTAGCTTTCTTTCTGTCTGTTTTGCTGTCAGGAAAAATAAATGACATGAAAAATTTGAAGTGTTAGCAAGGGTAACATAGGAATCCCATAGATGTCTTGTGTGGAAGGTAGAGGTCAAGCAGCTGTTTTTAGATTCAGCCTACACTTGCTTCTTGTTCCATCAGCTCCTTCTGATAACTGGGTACCTGTCTCAGACAAAAGGTTTTAAACTGCCGTTCTTCTCATTTTGGTAAACAAAGTCATCATATCTAGAAACACAGCTTCTGCCTGCAAACAATAAGCTAGCTCAGTTAGAAACAACTCCGTGTGAAGAGGCGCCTTATATGTCTGTATCACCTGTTTTCAAACTGTATGTACTATATGTGATTGAAAGGTAAAAGTGAATGATCCGCTTTTAGAAAGCACATGATGATAAAGAAATATAGCTATAAATAATGAAAGGGGAAATGGATTTTTCCTGTGCTGGCAGCTAGCCTGCTGCCCTTTTTGGTTGACATAAAGGTGTCGGAGATTTAGCTATTGTCTACTGAAAATATATAAACTATGAAATCATCACATTTACAAAAAAAAACCAAACCAAAACCAACCAAACATAAACTGTTTGACACTGTACACATATACTGAATGTAGATAGATAGATAGATAGACATAGACGCTATATATTTTATTCACATATTTATTCAGTGAAACAAAAATAACATTTTCCATTCCCACAAAAAATTGTAAGACGTTTCGTACATACTGCTCCTTTCAAAGAAGCACTGGTTGTCCAAGTGCATTTGGCCCATTGTCAGGTCATACTGGAAAAAATAATTTAATTTACTTCCCAGCTCTGGGATTTCAGTATTCATTAGTGTTGTCTTTAATTTCAGCTGTGGCCAGTTTGTGGTTTGGCTCTGTTGTCACCTCATGTTATGCAGTGTTATTATGTAGTTGTTATACATTTCTTTTCAGTTTAATAAATGCCACATGTTTTATAATGTGGTATTTATAACCTTATTGGTAGTCTGTCAGTGTTACTGAAAGCAATTATATGTTGTGCTCCTTGTATCTATCTGATTCAAAGTAACCACTGCAGTTTAAACTTTGTTTTGATTGCATACTGCTTGTTAGTGTGTGCATAAATTGTTGGCAGGTTGGTCAAGAAACTCCAGAAGGTCCCTTTGAGCCTTGCAGGTGTCTTTGCTAATCAGAGTAATTGCAAGTTAGTGAGCCTGCCGTGATGTGTGAAGCAGGTTTAAGGGAGTACTCTGTTTAAATGGCCCTTTTGGCCTTCTTCAGTGGAAGACTAATTATAATTTTATGTGGGGTTTTTAGGTAATTCTGTCCAGTTCTTTAGAATTTTTAACTTCTGAACATTAGCGATTCTTCTGTTGGGGGTTCCGGAAGTCAAATTCACATGCCTGCTGTTTGCTCTTTGTGATGGTGTTTTCTAATTGGACTTTGTAAGATATTACACTTGTGATTTCTTGTATAGTAAATCATATCTAACAATATTATGGAAAAGGGCTGACTATTTAGTACTTAAGCTCTTGAAGCAGTTTATCAATTTAATAATTTTCTGCAAAAGTGCCCTTGACATTAGCTTAGTAACTGGAGTGTGTAAACACAGATGTGAAATTTTATTGTGATACAAACATTCATTTAGAGGTGGTAACTATTTGTAACTATTGCTCTTTGGAAATTAGATTTGAAATTGAGTAAAGGCTGTTTTATCCCACACTGAGGTGACTCTTCCACAAACTTAAGTAAACAAGAATCAAACTCTTCTATGAGTTGCATTCTTCCAGTATTTCACCTTGATGTAATTCTTAAAATACCCTCTTTGGTTTTGGTTGTTAGGTTTTGGGTTGGGGTTTTTTTTTTTGCATGTTTATCTTAGATATCATTCTAGTTTTGATCATACT
>JAVHNC010048916.1:1752-16236 GCA_034782935.1 Micropsitta keiensis | reverse complement strand
AAGGAAGACAGGGGGGTTTAATAAGTTTGGCAAGTTGTCCCTTCTAAACCATCATACTCTAAAAGGGGACATTTTGTATATCATTCCAGTTCTACAGAGGCACCAAGAGCCAAATCCTGCTCTTACTGAAGTCAGTGGGAGTTTTGCCATCGACTTCACTGAGACTAAGATTTGGCCTCAAAAGAATTAATTCTAACAATTGGAGTTGTCAGGGCAGTAACAGATTTCTCGTACAAGTTTTGTCCTGTGTGGATAGCAAAAGGCTCGTATTTTAGCTTGGCTAGAGATGCTGTTGTGATTCTGAATGCCTGGGGTGTGGATGTGTGAGTGTGCCTGTAGGGAGAAACCTTTGTAGAGTTTATGTATATTTTGAAGGGCAGGGATGGTATTTTAGGTTGGTACAGCACCGGGCGCAGTGGGGCCCAGAGCCTGATGGAGGGCTCTGACCGCTCCTGTGCTATAAACAATTACTCATAATGGCATTACAGAGCTCATAAACAGTGTTCTGTTCCTATGATAGATACAGTAAACGGGTAACATGTTGTTCTCATGTGGAAACATATGCTTTACATAAGTTAGTAATGCAGTACTTTGTATAGGCTTTTGGAATATAAAAACAGGAAGGCGCATTATTCCACACTACTCCACCAAGCATTTCTGTATTTGTCAGTAAAACACAGTTTGTAGCAACAGAGCCAGCTCTTCTGCTTTTTCTTTAGAGCAGCATCTTTTTTTAAAGTTGTGTTAAAATATCTGTGGAGAACAAATCAGTACTGTCTCTTGTGTACAACCTTCTATCCTTTGGTCTATTCTTATTCATAAGTAAGTTAAACAGAGCTCCATTCAAAATCATCTTTGTCAACCAAAGGTATATGAAAATGGTGGAAAACAAAAGACTTTCTTAAAACAGTTTAACTTTCTAGCATAGATCTGTGTTACATGAAGTGTTATTTTTATGCAAAGACAACTGTCCTGTTCTAACTATTTGATTTTGGGTTTAAAAAGTATGTTACTTCAGTGTTTCTAGCACAATAGAAAGTGAAAAACGTAAAGGAAAAAACACAATCCCAGTGAAAATTATGTGAAGTTTGGAATAATGCAGTGAAATGTGAATGAATGATAGGAGGCTATTGCAAGTTGTGTGTGTGGGAAAACCAGCAGCATTTTCCCCGTTTTGTATGAGACACCAATGTAAACCTGCTTACTTTATTTAAAGGGAATCATAGTCTAAGTTTGATTTATTTTCTCTGTCTTGGTAGGTAAAACCACTGTGAGAGGCAAGGCCAAGGGGAGAGTCTCATGTTAATACACTTCTTGTTTTCTTCCAGGAGAGTACACAACTGCTACAAATGTCGTCAGTGCAGCTTCACAGCTATTGACACTCAGTCACTACTAGAGCACTTCAACACTGTGCACTGTCAGGAGATGGATGTCACTACAGCCAATGGGGAGGACAGTCATGGTGTTTCGTCTATCAAGGAGGAGCCAAAAATTGACCTCAAGGTCTACAGTCTGATTAATCCGGACCCCAAAATGGGGGAGCCCATATCTGACAGCATAGTGAAGAGGGAAAAAATAGAAGATAAAGAAGTGCTCAAAGAGAAAGGTTGGACAGACAGTCCTAGCGATGATCTTCGCAACGTGAGCTGGAGAGGAACAGATATTTTGAGGGGGAGCCCATCATACACACAAACCAGTCTAGGCTTATTGACCCCAGTGTCTGTTGGCCAAGAGCAGCCAAAGCCTTTAAGGGATAGTCCAAACGTAGAAGCTGCCCATCTTGCACGGCCCATTTATGGCTTGGCGGTGGAGAGCAAGGGCTTCATGCAGGGCGTGCCAGCCGGAGCATCTGAGAAAGCCGGGCAGCTCACCCAGCCCTTCTCTGGATCCGGGGACAGCAAGGCTAAGGATGAATCCCAGTCCTTATTGCGGGTAGGAAGCCCTCTTTCTTTTCTTCTTGATTTTAATGACTATGTATGTTTTGTTCAATTAGGCATGCAATTGATTTTTTCAATTCCAGAGTAATGTGGTTGGGTTTCTTTTTTATGCACAGAGGAAAAAAAAAAAATCAAGGAAAGGACTGAAAGATTCAAACTTGTAGAGCTAAACTGGCAAGTAAATGTTCCAAGGTGTTTGCATAAAACAATGTATATATTGATGCAGTATTAGTACTTCTGCTTTTGCTATTTAACTCTGAATTTTGTTTAATCATTCCTGCTAACTGTGCAGGTTGTTGTTGCGTGTGAAGAAGGAAGGTTTAGAACCCCAGAAGGCTGCACATCTGTTACACTAAAACAACTAATCACCTCTTAAATTTTGTGGTGGTGTGACAGTTCACACTTAAGCAAGATTTCACATTATTAAATATCTAAGAATATGGAACCTGAGTTAAATACTGATAAAAAGTAACCTTTTTTTTTGTAAAGCAACATAATTATGTACCAATTTTGACACTTGTCTGGTTGCCTTGGAAGCAAAGAAGAAGAAAAAATGAGAAAAGGAAGGAACTTGGGGGATAAAGAGAATATTTGTCACACCAAATAATTCCTATTCTGTCTTTTTCTAAAACAAAAGGACCATAACATAAGGAACTTCCCCTTCCACCAAGGTATGCTTTTCCCACTGTAGAGAAATCTGAGGTTAGAAAAGCTCCAAAATTTTGAGGAGCTGAATAGGGAGACAAATAAGTGCCTTTCTTCTGGAGAATTTTCTCTGTGCATTTTCAGGGGCTACTCCCTATCTGAACTTGCTTACAGGCAAGGTCAGTCCGCCTACAAGCCTCACTAGAATGGAAGTGATTATCATCTGTTTTTATTTGCTGTCTTTTATAAGAATTTTTATAACCATAACATTCGTTACTGTAAGAGTGAACTATATGTAAGAAGAATACAAAAGGCAAGATAAATGTTTTATTCCATGGTCTGCTAAGATTATACATAGGTATATACATAGACCTATATATAGGTCTCTGTATACATATGTAAGTCTTACAAGCTCTTTTTGAATTAAGTCAGTGGTCTTAAAAATATTGCAGTTATTCCAATTATAAAATAATGTGTATGTCATTTAAAGCCTGCATGCAATTCAGCGGACCACAGTCTTTTGTAACTTCCAGGTCATAAATAGTTATTGTTGTCCTATTTCAAGTCTATGAGAAGCAGTTATGGTACAACAGGTTTCCTGTTACAAACCTGGATCTGTACTCACTGTGAATGGCAGGATTTTATTTCTTTCCTCCATTTGGAAATAGGTATAAAAATATATACATATATCCGACTAGCAGTGGAATTTATGTATATATGTACATATGTATGTATGATGCTAGTTACATCCAACTTCAAGTCTGGTAGTGCACATTCTAGCAGTGCGCAGATATATTGGCCATTTATATTATGGATTATCAGAATACAGATTTTATTTTTGACTACTAAAGAATCAAAAAGAACAACTAAACAAAAGTCTGGAGAGGGATGTGGTAGTATGCAGATTCAGCTCTATGGAGGTCTAAATTTGACTGGTAGCTGGAGCCTAAAATCTTAGTAAATAGTAAAATAAGGCCATTGTATTATCAGTTATAACCATTGATGAATACAGGGCACTTTTTAAAAGTCTTTATACAAAAGTCTTTGTACAAAATATGTATACATTTTCAAACCAGTATTTTTATCATTTTGGAAATACTTTGATCACTTTTGGATATTCAGAAATATGAAGTATCTGAAATTTCAGTGAAATCTCTGGAGGAGGGGTGAGGGGGGTGAAGGTCTTGGTTTTGTTCATTAATAGTGTATACACATTAGTTCCTTGCATTTTAAAATATATATAACCCAACTTTTGTAAAATTTGTAAAAGGATTTATTAGTGGATTAGTCTATGCTGAGTGCTAAAACCTTACTCTTCAAACAGAAATTCTTTTCTGTACATCTTTAGCTGCCTGCTTTTTGAACTCCCTTGTGCCAGGGACTTGTTTGTCTAGGTATTTCTTTAGTTATAATATTTTCATTTTTACTTTTCTTCTTTGAAAATTGGGCACGAGGCCTTTGTCAGTTTGAAATACTTAAAAAAAGAGATGGAGGGGGAAAGAGGTTAACTATCTGGTGAACAGAGTCATTAATCATATATATTTCATCGCTATTGATGGATAGAGGAAAACAGAATTCAAACTTCTTAAAGGTAAGGGGTGATCTGAAGGACAGGAGATGTAGGAGTGTGTTTCTGTAGGTGACATTAATTCCCTGTTCCCTGGATCCGTAACAAAGATCATAGAAATCTAACTCTTTTATTTTGTTCTTGATTTAGTTTTTGGTAGACAGTTATGAGATGCAGTACTGAAGCCAGTAAATAAGACAAAGTGATGGTCAGCTTGACCTGTAGGAGCTTAGTGTTGGTATTTTCTGGCATACGTATATGTTATACATATGCCTGAAGCTCACTTGGCCCAAACAGAATTAGGAATGATTCAGAAAAGAACTTCCATTTTGAAAAAAGCTCATTTTTGTAATCTTCAGAAATTAAAAAAAAAAAAAAAATCCGTATTTTTAAATAATGTCTCATGATTTTGGTGAAATTTATTTTCTAATGTGAATAGCTAGTAGAAATAGCTAATGTGTTAAAAGTTGGTCCTTTCTAAAAGCCAAGCGCTAAATCAATGCATATTTCTGGTATCATATAATGAATGCTCATGCAGAATACTGTATCCCAGGACAACTGGTGACTAGGAAACAAAACCTGTAAAAAAATCACTGTGGATACCTACATTTTTTTTCCCCCAAAAATTGACACAGAGGAAGCCAAAAATTTGGAATTACTCAGAGAATAAACATTGAGGAATGGACTGAAAAAAAAATCTAAGACATCCCTTTGGTTGTACTGCCTATTTAGTATTTATAAAGTGGTTCTGCTTATTACAAATGATTTGTAATGATTTTACAGTAGCAGTAATACCATGTGCTTTTCATTTTTCAGTTCTCCCATGATGGGAAGAAGGGAAAGGACAGAACATATTTTCACGTTTTTTCATACAGATAGAGGTTAATAATGCAAGTGGCTTTTCTGTATACTGAGTTTATAAGTGATTAGTATTTTAATAAAATATCAAAGACGATACAGATCAACTAGGGAAGGGGTGAATATCTATAGTTGCCCACAGAAATCCCTAATGCCTACAGGGTAACTGTAAACTTTTGGAAATTGCTTGGAGTGTTTTTCAGCTTTGCATGTTGTGTAAATGGTTTATATGCTGCTTTCTTGCATTTCTTCCATGTATGATGCACATGTTCCCTCCCCAGACTCTGTGTTACAGTAGATTATTTGTAGGAGTCATTAGGGTAGGATTTCTTTGGTTTTTAGCAGCTAAAAGACCAAATTGCTTGTGACCTTCTGGGAGCTGGGGATGCTGCAGTGGTGATAGCTTGAACTCTGCATGTGTGCAAGAATACATATGCAGTGGACGCACCTTTTTCCCTGAGAGTGCTTCCAAGCTGTGTGTATGTAATAGAATCTTTCTCAGGGGTTTGGTACACTTTTTTGAGTAGCTTTAATTTATTTTTCTTATTAAAATGTTTCCAGCAGCTGTACTTCCAGCGAATCGGTATGTTTTGCAAATGGGAATTACAAAAAACGTACCTCAGCGTGGTACAATGTAGACATTATTTCTGCTCTTCCTTAGAGTAGCTGATTTTATAAAGATTTGTTGATACTGGAAGGTCTATTGAGATGCAAAAATGTTCCTTTTTTTTTGGTAGCACATTGGCAGCCAGCAGACTCCAGGCCAGGCAGATTGTTTAATGCTTTGACAACGCAGATCTTGGACAGCAGGAACTTTTTGCTAAACTGCCTTTAAATGAAGTGTCCTGTTTTGGTATGTGTGGCCACTGCAGAACAAAGTTTTGCACAAAATTAAGAATTGCAGCCTGAGCCTTCAGACTTATAACGGACCTAGTTAGCCCACCTAAACGTATTGGTTAGCACTGCTCCCTCACATTGTGGTTTAGCTGATGTAGATGCAGAATATCATAGATTGATGTGCCTACAGTGCCTCAAAGACCTGAAGAAACAGGGAGATGTGTGTGTCTTAATCATAATTCATGATTATGGGGGTATTTCTGTAATGTCAGAGGGAGAGAGATTGTCAAATTATTGCAGAGGTACTGGTGATTTTTATCAAAGGCAGACTCCATGCTGTAACATTAAATATCTAACTGAAGTTGTGTTAGCCTTTGCGGTGGGCTTTTTATATGGGGCAAGGGCTAAAATCAGCTCTTCACTTAAATCAAGCTTATTTTGCACCATAATGATCAGACTGTTTCCACACTACAGGAAATCACAGCATTTCAAGAAAGTTTCCATTTTCTTTAAGAAGAGAAGAAAAAAAAGTTGGTGATATTTCCCCTTCTGATGTTTCATATACTGCTCTGTCTAGAGCTGGTTATTTAGCTTTAAATTTGGGGAGACAGGACAATGCAAATCAGGGAGAAGGGAAATAGTTTTTTCTGATCTCCTATGTAGGCGATTGACAGAGCTAATTTTAAAATAACCGATTGGTTTGTATGTAGTAAATTTACATATAATTGTTTAATATCAGTGTAGTAAATATCAGACACAACTAGTGATGAAACATTATTTCTGTTATTATAAAGTACTGACTCCTGTTATCCACCAAGTTAGATGACAGGTAGGTGTAACACAGTGGAAATGCTGAACTGGCCTTTGTGATTTCCAAAAGACTTCTCTAAACATTCATTTCTTGGCCAGAAAGCATCCTTGGAGGTAAAACCTGCCTTTCTGATGTTGCTAGAAGTATTGCTGCTGCCTTTAGCAGGAGTACAAGGAACAGCGCTTGGAAGGATCAAGCACACAGAGCAGGATCTTGGTTTAAATGTTGTTTTTCGGCATTCACTACAGAGTAATGGTTGGAAGTTTCTGTGTGCTTTGGTGTCGTGTTCCACGTCCAACCACCTTTTCATAGCAACATCTTAATGCTATATCTATAGAATTAAATTTAATGCATATAATCGTATCATACATCTTACATATAAGTTGGTGGAGGCCTTGGATGCTGCATCTCATCCCTCAGCCCCTTTGGGGAAAAAAAACACAGCCCGTTAAACAAGAAACATCTGAAATAGTTTCTCTGTAGCTGCATCTCATTTTTTTCCCATTTCCTCTGACTCTGTTAGAGATCTTTCAGGAAGTATTTATAGTCAAAGCCATTCATTGCCATACGGGTCCTCTAATTAGCTGAGGGGAACTCAGCAGGCACTGTGTCTTACTAATGCGCAGAGCTCTGTCAGGTCAGAGAGCTGCTAAAGTCTCGTTTTTCTTTAGAAGCACCTGTTTCCACAAGTCTCTGCCTGTGGAGGCAGAGGGCTGCTTTTTTTCTCTTTTAAATATAACTACATCCTGGAAAACGCCAGAATCCTCTGACAAGGAAAATGAGAAAATAAAGTTAGGGCTTGAAGAGAAATGGTTTTGAAACGTCACGTTTCCTGCGCAAAACTAAGGCGGGTGAAATCCCGGTGCTGGTGAAGGGCTCATGAAGAAGCTAAAATAACTTTCTGAAGGTTTCAAGTAGTTTAGAAACAAACATGTACTTGGCTGCTTTTAGTAACTACTGGAACCAAACCCACAAGAAATTGAATGTTTTGCGTTACTCATCCTGACAGAGTGATCAGATAGGACTAGAAAGTAACTTTTAGAAAAATGTTAGCCTACCTCAATTAAAGGCATGTTTCTGGTTTTTGTGTGGGGTGTGTCTGTCATGTGGAGAGACAGCCCCACCTCGTGCATGTTTACCCACCCGTCAACGCATAGTTTTTATTTATTTCTTGGCTTTTTTTTTTTTTTTTCCCTTCTCCTTTTTACGAAATGTGGTTTAGAAGGGAATTAAGTGATAAAATCATTATTTGGGTGGGGCGCGGTAATAATGCAAAAGGGCATCAGCTACGTCAAAATCTTTGATGAAGAGGTGATTCAGTATGTGGAACAAAGGGCTGGGGAGATCAGCATGAGCCCCCAGGCTGCTGTGTAAGCAGCAGGGTTTATTGAAGTTGCTATGATCAATAACAATGATTCAAGCAAGGATAACTGAGATAATTCTTCATTTAAAACAAGCTGCTTCATTTGGATAGGAGAGATGGTAATGGAGATTAGAACAAAAGAGTGCATTTTTGCATGGAACCGAGTGGCCAAAACAGATCGACAGTCTGTGTCAGATGCAATTAACTTGATTTTATATTACTCTTTTTAGTTTGGATAGGAGAACCTCTCTTGCTCTCTGTGGTTTGGTATTTGGTGTCCTGGTGTTGGTGACACTGTTGTCACCTGGATGCTGCATGTCTGTGCCAGGGCTTGGCTTTGCTGGGTGAGCACCACCTGAGTGCTCGAGGCAGCTGCTCCTGCCATAGCTGCCACAAGAATTGGTGGTTGTTGAACTCGGCATGAGGGTGGGAGCTGCAGCTCTCCCTGCAGCCAACACCACCCCAGGCTGGGAGAGAGGCTGGGCACAGAGGGGCTCCAGCACTGTCCCCCAGCATGGACAGGAGACCTCGGTGACGGGCACAGCAAGCCGGAGCCTCCTTCTCCTTCTGGTGAGGTTTGGAGGTCTGCCTCCTGCCTCAGCCTTACTGCACTACCGAGACACTCTTGTTGCACTAACAGCCCAGTTCTGCAGCCCTTATTCATAACCCCTTGCTCCAAACTGGACATGTAGAGTGAGGAAATGTTACCAATCTTGGTTAGCAGCTTTTTATTTTTTTATTTTTATTTTTTAATACTGTCTTTAAATACATTCCAGAATTTTTATTTTATTATTTTAAATCGTGCTCGCAAGGGCTGAGCTCAGTTAAAGCAGTGTCAAGGTATGGAGCACAGCTGTGGGCACTGCAAAGGCACACAGTGGAGGAGCAGCTCCCTCCAGTCTAAACAATTCTGAGAACTGTCAATGAGAAGCCTTGTTTAAACTGGGATGTAAGTAAATGCAGCTTCTCGCATGATGACTTATTTCAGTAATTAGTTGAGCTTTCCCAAAGTTTCAAACCCTATGTGCAACTATAACCATTTATATGCCCTTTTATTGTGCTGTATTGTTAGTAGTACATAACATTAAATTATATCCCTGAAGTGAAATGGAAGCTTCAATTCCACTTAGAAACCAAGGCTAATCTTTGTCTAACTGGATCCAATGGGAAACACACATTCATGTCTGAGAGCAAAACTTGCTGCTAACTTGTAGATTTTCAATGGAAAATTAAATTTCATAGATGAATGAAGGCAAGGATTGTACATAATTCTATTTTTGCCTGAAGTACTATAGTGCTGAACAGTGAAAACCTATGTGAAGATACCTCTAACATCTGGAAGTGCAGAGTTGCTTTCTCTGTTGAATTTCAGACAACTCTGTACATGTATTTGGTAATTAAAAGACACAATATATACACTATTTTAAATGAGGGATATTATGATAGACAGCAAATAAATGTTTAGTTTATTGGGCTGAGAAGAGAGCATTGTAATTATAATTGATTTGAAGGAATCCAGATGCTGTTCACATCTGAATAAATTCAAAATGGTAAAGATTTTAAAACAGGTTTATGAATAAACAGTGCACACACATGTTCTGTGATTTTTCCATGGAGGTATCTAGGGGTTAATACACCCAACTAAAAATGATATCTATGGAAAATAGTTGTTATATGAACAGATGTGTGCTGAAACAAAAATATATATATGTGAGATATGCAAAAGGTTTTCTGTAATGTCTTGTTACCTTAGCACCACTTGGAATATGCATGTGGCCACCTTGGAAACAGTCTTAATTTTAAGATTTCTAATGTAGCACAATTGATTTAGTGAACAATTTCCTGCCTAATATAATTCATTTACTTCGTGTACCAAGTTCTGGTTTTAAAATGAAGCTTTATAATAGCTAAATGTAAGGTTCTGTTGATGTTTGTCTAAGCATTTTTCTAAGTATCATTATGTCTGTTTTAGAAAATCTTACAATCTTTGTTGTAGTGATTTAATAATATACATATGTAATATAAATTTATAAATACATGTCTTCCATTTTGTGTGTTACACTATTTAGTGTTCAGATAGGCTATAGTTTGTACATAAAGATGGGAGGAGGAATAAGGATGTTTCCTCTTTTCCTCTGTGCACAGTATTAGATTTTTGAAACAAATGACATGGTGGCAGCCGGGGCTATGCAGCACTTTGCAGGCAGCTTGCAAAGGGACTTTGAAATCTTCTCTGAATTTGTGTATCCCTGTGCTGCCTCAGATTTGCAAATCTCAGGTTGGTGAGTCATATTTTCCCTAGTTAGATGGCTAATTTCCGATGATTTCCTGATTGCTTTAGGCCTTAGTCTCACAGTTCTATCTGTAAAATGGGAATAAGGGCAGTTTCTCAACTTGAAAGGCGGGAGCAAGGAGAGCTGCATTAAATTCTGTATTGTGCAACATTATCGTCATAACAGGAAGAGCTGGATCCATACGCATCCTGAATCAATATTCCTGGTTAACTTCTTTGGGCATGATGATGTAACTTTTTGCAAGAGGACCAGTGAAAACAGAAAAACTTAAGAAAAATATTATAATCTTAATTTTAACTTTGTTAACTTTGTTAAAATTTCTATTCTTCCCTTCAGCCTGGAATAAAAAGGCAAACAGACAAAACAAAAAAACAGGGAAAGCAGGAATTTTGGAGCGAGGCATTTACATTTCTTCTTTGACCTCATTTTGGTTTATGTTCCTCTGATATGCATAGTGGCAAACTACACGTTTTCACTTATGGGGAGAAGTCTTTTAACGATGGCTTACGGTGCAGTCTTTAATCATGTGGGTTGCCTCCAGCACTTGCTTAGAGTAAAATTCCACCCTCTCCATTTTCAGATGGGTTGTACTGTTGGCTGTTTCTGCTTGCAAGACTGTCTGTGGTTTGGAAATTGTGTTTAAATTAAAAAAAAAAAAAAAAAGAAAAAAAGTAAGGAAAAAGAAATAATCAGAACATTTGTTAAGGAATTTGTTATGAATGGGAACAAAGAGCAATGAAACAAGCTTGGAATGAGTTTTAATTCACATGTTATTCTGGGAGCCTACAATTTCTGGTGAGAAAATGGCATATTTCAGGTCTATTTCCTCCAGTTTTGGCATGGAGTAATGCATTTTTTGTTCAGTCAGATGTTCAAATGGGAGTTTTGGATGCTTAGAACTAATTTTAGTAGGTGGGGGGCAAATTTATTATGATGCTACAAATAGAGTTTGATCACAGCTGCTTCACTGCAATTATAAAATTGGCTGTGAATCACTTAAACGATATTTACTAGATGAAAAAAAAATAATAAATCTGATCTATACAAATTCTGTCTTGTTTCCCTTAATGTTCTCAGTGTCATCATTGATATACCCAGTATTTTGAATTTGACTTGATTGTCTTGACAGAATATTTTCATGCTGCTCGCCTTCCCATGCCCCAACAGCGATAGTGTGCTCAAATGACTCTCCTATTCTTTCCTGAAGAAATTGTATCTTTCTGTGTTAGGTTAAATTTCTGAGCTTCTTCTGAAATTACAGTAAATCACACACAGACCTCTTCAGACTTACTAAAAAACTGTTAGAATCTTTGCTGGCAGTTGGGCACTTCAAAGCTCTTGCTGCTGCAGTCTGTACATGACTAAAAGGCTGTAAGGCAGACCCTGCAAGGTGAAAGCTTTCAAATCAAAGCAAGTCTTAATATCCTGCTATTACTACCTTTGTAAGACACATGGAGAATAATAACTTTACATATTTATGATTTTATTTCTGATAGTAACTGCTTTAATGTTCATGGGGTTATGTTTTTGAGTTAGAAAATACTAAGTTATATTCCATATCTTTTTTGACATTTTGTGGCAGCTCCTCTCCCAGCCTAAAGTGGATATATTCCAGATCTGTTTAAAAGTTTGCATTGTGCAGAATAAGCTTAGTCAGCCTCTTTCTTGAGAAAAGCATTCTCTTCACAATTCAGTTAATGGACTCAGCTATGGTGATCATTTTGGCATTCTTCCCTGCAGCTGATAAAGAAGCCAAACATCTGTAAAGTTCTCCATTGACAGGAGCACAGTATACCTGTTAGTCTATTACTGAAATTCGTTTATATTTGACTGAGGTATGCTAGAAACTTAAATATTTCCTTTTGGTTTAAAATCTCATAAACCCTACCTTATGCAGTGTTTTGAGGGGTGGGGAAAGCTAGTGGAAAACGTGATTAAAATCTTGTAAGCTTCAAGGTTTTTAAACATCTTGGCACCTGCATATGTTTGTGTGCGTAAGTGTGTTTTACTGGTTTGTTTACTAATTTTAAATTAGTTTTAAAAATTAAATATAATTTTGAAAAGATCTGTTTTTAAATTAAGAATGAACAGGCTTTTCAGCTGAACACAAAATTTTTGTAGTTATCTAGCCAAATAGTTTATGGAACTAATATTAATAATTTTTAAAGTGAAGTTGTATGTTACAACTTTACTGATTTTTCCATTACAGGTAATTATGTTCTGCTTAGCAGAAGTTTTAAATCTCTGTGGATTTAAAAATAGATCTTTTAATGCCTTTAAGACTGTGAAGTTAATAATCACTTAATCGATTTGCCTTCACTTTCTAATTGTCAACTGAACGGCTGAAGTGTAGAGGTCATCCATAACAACTGTCAGAGCAGGTTTGATGTAGGGACTTCTAAAAAAATTAAGAGTTGATGTCTGTTAAATTTGGTGCCTCAGTTTCTTGGTATAATGTTTAGCTAAGTGGCTTCTTGTATGACACTCAGTTTGACTCAAACCAACTGCATATATCTCAGAAGAGGAGTTTCATTTGGCTTCAGTGCCCTGAGTTTGCGTTGGGGTAGACCTCTAGACTGAGCTTTTTCTGAAATGTATAATTTCAGTGAGTGAACAGACAGCCTGGGGTGAAGCTTTAATCATTGCTAATGCTATTTGAAGCTCTCTCAGTGATAGCCTCCTTAAGAAGTAAAGCATAAGCTATTTTGCACACCAGTCCTCCAGGTACATCGCTGTTGTAAGGAAAGGACATTTTTAAAGGCACTGAATTGAGAAATATGTTATCTGTGCTGGTTTTCTAGGTCCTTAGCAAAGAAGTTAATTTTTGTAGCTTCTAGGGATATAAAAGGACCTCCATCTGGCTGTCCGCAGCAAAGGGCTCCCACCACCTGGAGGGCTGAGGGGTGTGCCTGATGCTCTGCCTGGCGGTGGATGCTTCTCAACCCCTGATGTCTGCTATTTTTATCAGTATAGATCTGCTTCTGTCTTTGCTTGGCCAGGTTGCAAGGAAGCTTCACTGTAACCTCTCTTTTCTTGTCTTCTTTAGCTTGGTTTGATTCTCTCCCCCATTGATCTTCTGCAGAACTCAGTTTTCTACAGTAAAACTCATTGAGATGCTCCAAATTTGGAGCTTTTTTTTTTTTTTTTGAAAGAAAAAGTACCAAACCATTCATTCTGTTATAAGAACTGTCTGTGCTCTCTGAGCCACCTTTTTTAAAATATACATTGTCTGCTTCACTAATGGAGGCTTCCTTATGGGGAGAGATTAAGCACAGCTGTCTAAATCTTCTCAACATCTGCACTTTGCCATGGTTGGAGCCTGGTTTTTGGTCTGCATGGGCTTTGCTCTGACAAGTTCTCTCTTGAATGCCTAGTAGCATGAACATAAATGGCCCTAGTGATCTGATACCCTTCCTACCAAAAATATTCTCATGGCCTTACTTGCTTTCATCAGCCCCACTAAGTAAACTTCAGCTAGTGGAAGGAGACATGTTGGAGCACAGCAGCAGAACAGAATGGATGAAACTACAAATTGTTAGTCTGTTAAACACAGATTATGTCCTTGGGTACAAATTCCATTAGCGACTGAATGAGTCTGGGTGGGTAATAGCTTGTGGAAGTATTTGTTATGACAAAACCAACTTTTCATTAATAGACAAAGTTATCCTGTTTTCCTCTGTAGTCTGGCCAACATCAAAACGTTTCAAACTAATTTCAGACTTGTAGAACACTGTCTATCAGATACAGACATATGGATTGAACTAGTAATTTGCTTGCCATCTGCTGATAAAGGAAGCAAGGCGTCTAAGTAGAAAATGAAGTTAATTTTCTTCCCTCCACTGGAATGTCATATGGTGCCTTTCGTTGTTTGTGTTGACATTTCTATTGATTCTTATGTAAAGTGTTACATCGCAATGACCTGCATCTGCTTTCAGTCTGATAATTATGATCTGTTTTTTTGTTTACAAAATAACCGTAATCATTTGATCCTATAAATAATGTAGCTAGAAAATTACTCGCTTGAAATCTGAAATAATAGATATCCATAGTTCTTATTGTGTGAAACCGGAAGCAGCATAATCCTTTGCTCAGAAAAGAAAAACCCTGAAATGTTACTAACAAGGGTTAATTAAAATTTTATTTTCTTTTTGTAAAAATTTCCCCTTTCCTCC
>JAVHNC010048580.1:9758-20664 GCA_034782935.1 Micropsitta keiensis | reverse complement strand
GTGACAGAGCACTGGAACAGGTTGCCCAGGGAGGTTGTGGAGTCTCCTACATTGGAGATATTCAAGGCCCGCCTGGATAAGTTCCTGTGTGATGTACTCTAGGTTACCCTGCTGTTGCAGGGGGATTGGACTAGATGATCTTTTGAGGTCCCTTCCAACCCTTGGGATTCTGTGATTCTGTGATTAACGGGGTTTTTCAGTGATTTAGAAAGCAAGGTTTAGAACACAACTGCTTTCATTTAGTACAAATATTTTATCCAAACTCCATAAATAAAGGATATTTGAGGCACGTCCATTCTGTTAGGAACATCATGTATTTCTTCACTTTATTTCCAGTTGTATCTTTTCCGTTTCACGTGCTATCTCATACAGCTTTCAATTTAGGTAGAGAAATACTACAAGAATTAAAAAAATAATAAATTGGGATATAATGCTCTATCAGTCACTGAGGATATAGGATAATCATTCTTCATCAAATGAAAAAGTTTAGGGTGCTCAGCATTCCTTGAGCACTTTGCAAGTGCAATACTGAAATGCATTACTTCTACAAAATTAAAAAAAAAAATAAATGAAAAAGTTCCATTGTCTGAAAAAAAAAGCTTGACACTGTCCTTTCTCATCAGTAGTTTACTTGGTTGTTTGAAAGTGGTTTCACAGATACCTGCTGCTGCTACCTAGAAAGGAATGGTCTGATTCAGGGCTTTTGGGTTACTTTCCATGTTTTGGAAGAAAATGTGTTCCCACAGACACACAGCCATCTTTCTGTGTCCTTTGAACATGATTATTTTGCCTCTTTCCAAAAGTTTCATAGTTTCTAATGTCCTTCCTGCCTTGTGTCTTCCCCGCCCCCAAATATTTTACAATTCTGTAAGTTGCTCTGGTCTTCCCAAGCATTTCCATGGATCTCAGTTGCCATGCTCAGTAATCAGTCTTGACTAAACTCTCTTTACACTCTCTCACTTTTCCCAATCTTTTTCCCAATTTACCATCATACTTGCAGTTCCTTCCCTATTATATAGGTTTTCCAGGTTCTTATAGGTGTCTTCTCTAATTCCCTTTCTTATGTGCAGCCCATTCTAGTTGTTGTTATAGCTAGTCTCCCTCCCTTTAAGACCATTTTCCTTGTCCTGAACTATTTCTTTAAAAAAAATCTACAATCTGTTCTTCATAACCATAGGGAAAATTGTCATTCTCTAGTAAACTTTTCTTTGAACAGAAATGTGCTATTTATTTACATAAATGGAGAGCCACAAAAGTGGAATGAAATAACTCAAACCAGTTGTAAAATCTGATAAGGTATAACTTGTATGAACAGCATGTATTGAACATTATGGCTGTAAACCAGAATCTTACCATGAGAGTCAACAAACCTCATATTAGGCAATGTTGCTGATTCTGTGTTTAATATATAAAACAAAGGGGTTTTAGAATACAGTTCAAATTTATTTTAATAAAATCCAAAGAAGAAAACAGAATTACAGGAAAAAAAATCACATTTTTTATAATGTACTCAGAAAGTTTAGAAACACTGCATGATGCTTTATGAGCATCACCTTAAGGAGGATATTTTTGAGGTAGCACATACTTCATTCCAACAACTGTTAAAGAAGCCAGAGACAGTATTGCTTCAGTATTTGGATAATTGCTTTGGAGGAACTAATGAATAAATCTTTGGGAGACCTTTTTAGGGTCCAGTCTTGGCTCAGCAGAGCCTTACAGACAGGAAGATATACAGTAGGCATGGGGAAGGAGGCTGAAGCTTCTCCTCTGCCTCCTTTCTTCAGCTGGGTGCATTTTACTGTGATGCCTCAGTGACAGAGAACACACCTTATGTGTAGAGTCTTACCAAAAGCCCATTACACAAAGAATGGAGTATGGCTAGAGAGGTGTTTGGCATCCTTCTTTGTCTGTCAGATACTGATGTGACCTGACTGTACTTAATGTGACTGTATCTGATCTGGAGTAAATGTATGAGAAAATCTGAGAGATGGTGTGGAATGGGGGAAATTAAAAGGGATGGTACAGCACGTGGAAATCACATGATGACCCAATGAATAAAACGAAATCTTCAGAACTCTTCTTTGTTCATCCACCTGATTTAATAATGACTCAATGCGTTGTCCCTTTTATCCAATCATTTACAGTTCAATTTTAGTGTTTCCAGGAGTTTATTGCTATTGTGCGATTTGGAGCCTGTGTCTATAACTGAGAACCAGATGAGTGATCACTAGTTATTTTTGTCAGGACAAGGTACCAATTATTGAAGGAAAAAGTGATTAATTTCATGGATAGCAGTTCTGTGGTAGTCTGTTCTTGGCCTCTTCCTTCTTCCTGGACTATGCAAAAGCTACAGTTACTGTAGCCCTGGGGTGGTAGAGACATTTTATCTGTAGCTCCAACAGTACTGATGGGAGACATTTTCATAACTGATAAATAAAAGATAAGCCTGCTAGAGTACAAGTAAGGTTTATCTTTTCTGTTTGCTGAAGTCCGTGATCAGCCTTCTGTCCGAAGAAGATTGTCTATTTCACCGTATTTACACAGAGGCATATACCTTCTTGAATCTCTCAAAGTTGCCATATTTGCTTTACCTTCTTTTAAGGAAGCTACTTTTCATGACCAAAGCACACTGGTAGCAGCCTTTATTGTAAGCTCGCTCTCTTGACAGATTTACTGCTGTATATTTAAAAAATCTGTAAACTGTAATACCTAACACTCTTTACAGTGGCAGTCTCTGGTTTGGAGCCAGTCACAGAAGTTCTGCTTTACTGTGTACTTGTTTTATACTGATGTGGTTTTACTACTGGATTTTAGAACAGGATGATAATTTAAGTTACTCTCATAGTCCACAAACTATGCTAATATTATTGCAGACTGAAAAACTCTTCTGCTTATTGTAATGGGACCTGCCAGCTTTCTTCAGATGAAAATGTTGATTTTAGTCAATGAGAATAAATAATGTTTTCTGGTAAACGGGTGTTGGGGACCAAAAAGAGAATTCACAAAGAGGTATTAGAAAACATACACTTATTTCAGGAACAGGTGTAGTTGTGATGAGCTGATGTTATCAGAACAAGTTGCAAGCTCTTCTCAGTAATCATCTCCCCTCCAACACAGAGGCTTTCAGTGCCCTAGCATTTCAGTCGTTTCTTTAAGGAGAAGGAAAATGCTGTACTCAATATTCAGTAAAGAAGAGCTTTAACTACTAGGAGCATATCTATAGGCAGTTCATTGTGTAATGTCTGTGTTCGAACCAATATATGAGGATATTAGTGAACACAGTATATATGAGAAAGGAACCTCGCTTGTGTTATGTGAATTTAAGTTGTGAGGAGTTAAGTTAATCTCTGCTAAAGTAACTAGGAAAGCAGCTCTCAGGTACAGTATGAGCTCAAGGCTGCAGCTTAAATCACACACAGTTTTTATCCTCACATAATTAATTTGCTAACTACTTACTTCATCTCTCATGTGTTGTTAATCTCTTTTAGATTTTCCTTGGTGCCTGTTATGCACATTTAAAAGTTGCTTGCATACAAAGCTCTGTTAAAGGTAATTTCTTTGTTAAAATGGCTTATCATTTTCAAGTGTAGTTCAAACATAGTACAGGTCAGCTAGATTTTGCGCTTATTTTAAGGCGATGTATAATTTCTGAGGTGAAGAAAAAGTTGATTATTAGGAAAGTCAAGGATATTGAAACTGGCTGGAAAAAGTTATCTTGGAAGCATTTTTGATGGCATTTTAATCTGAAAAGGTTACTTTTTTGATAGCGTGGAACATATTTCAAAATTAACTTATGACTTAATATGATGGTGGGCTCTACCTGCAGTTTATCCCAGTAATTATGTTTAAAGAAATCCTGAATATTTGTTATCGTAGTGAGCAGAACCCTTTCCTTTTGGAAGTCTCATTTTTTCCTTAGTCTAATAAAGAACAGCAGGGCATAGATAGGAGGAAAAATTCTTCTTTTACTGTCTAGGAAGGAAGGTAGAATAATTGGAAGAAAATAGATGTGAAATGAAAAATGAAGGATATCTGGGAGAGAACTTGCAGTGCAGTGTAGCTGACTGCAAATAGCAGTAGTGTGTGACTGTTGACTGTGAGGGGCTGAAAGCTCACTCAGAGTCTAAACCAGAGCTTTCTGTACTCAGGGGGGAGATCTTTCTGCCTTCCTTAGTTTTTTTACCTGCTTTAGTAAGAAATTTAGATTCTGTGATATTTAACAACTCTGAAATGTGGAATTTATGAACATACATTTAGACCTTAATTCCATATATAGTGAACAAGATTCAGTGTATTACAGAAATGAAATTATGAATATTTAGCACTTGAATTCGGGATGGCTATACCAATCAATCAAAACCACTGAAAAGAATGTATAGCTAAAATTCTGAATGAGATACATATGTATGTATTTAAATATAGAGGTTTATGTATGTAGGCACGGGTATGATTATATCACCATAGTGATTCCTACATTTACTTGACTGCATTGTGCCATCTTTCCTTTCCTTCTGGACATGTTGCTTCTGTGCCCTGTGATGAATTCAAGCTTGTCTGTACGCATTAGATGTACTGTGGGATGTCCCTCTGAGGATTTAACTTTCAGGACATTGAACTTGTGAAACTTGACTGGGACTAGAAGACAGCAGAGTATATGAGAAGTGCTGGTCACTCAGGAGAGAGGTATCCTGAGACATGTATGGTGTTGTCTGGAGAAAGCATGTACAAATACGCCTTCTGAAATGTTTACCTAGGATATGGTTTTACTTACAAATCCTCTCCTGTATGCTGCTGAATTAGATCTGTAAAAAATTTTTGATATCTTTAATAATTTTAGTCTAGTAGTGTTAGATTACAGGGAAAGCAGAATGAGGAAGAGAAACTATAAAACATAGAAAAGGTTAAGGGTTATGCATAAGTTCAGAAGAATTACAGAACTGATACACCTTTTAGTATCTTTAAAGCTACATTGCACTGCTATAATTTTGGTAAAAGGCAAATCTGAGTCCTGACAAATTGCAGAAACAATTCTAGCATAGACTTCTGAAAATATGGTAGTTTGAGTGATGTTTTCTACAAGTTGTAAAGTATATAGAACTTTGATATTGGTTGTCAAAGAAGTGGAAATGCTAACCTCTTATTTCTGAGTTATGGAAAGTTCTTTGGCAGTTCTTGGGCATTTTGGTTTAAGAATCTCTGCACTTCATTTTACAGTCTCTAGAATGGCAGTAATGTTGCTTAATTACCTCCAAGGCATGCATGCATGCACACACACAGACATATGGATGTTTATATTTAAAATTGTGATCTCTGATAAAACAGAGATCATATAGAGATATAGAGATATAGATATATATCTATATAGAGAGAGATATATAGATATATAGATATAGAGAAAAACCATCCTGTCCAGTGTCCAGTGTTGGGGTGTTCACCACTTCCCTGGGGAGATGATTCCAATGACTGATTTTTCTCATCTTAATAAATTTTCCTCGTGGGTCCAGTTGTAATGCCCACAGGAGTAACTTGTGCCCATTACCCCATATCTTTTGTGTGGGAGTCCTTGTAAGAAGGGAGTCTTCATACTCCCTATACTCTTATGCACTCCATGTGCTATTCTCCAAGGAGTTAAAAACTAACCTGAAATGCCTGAGTTATGATTATTCATGAAAAACTTTGAAATTACTGAATAGTTTGAGAATTACCTTTAAATACACTGAGGGAACTTTGGGGTGAACAAGATTTATGCTTCTAACAGTAAGTATCCCCCTCCCCCATGTTTGAACATGTACTTTCTTCAAAGGGCAATGTAATTTCTCTAGAAAATTCCTAACTCCCCATCTTTGGGACATATATGTAGTAATAATGAATAGACCGTATACTGTGACCTTTGTTATTTGTTTTGCTACCATGTGGTTTCTTGACTTTACTATTTTTAGAAGCTTTCAGGGTCCATCTTCGACATTCTAAAGATCACTCTGCAAGAATTATAACCCCCATTTTCATGCAAAAAATAAACCATCCGCTGTCTGAATGCCACCTAAGGCATGTATCTAAGGGTATGAATTTCATGGGATTTGATTTGCTATGATTTGATTTGAGAATGGATTACAGGATGGGTATATTACTTTTCAAAACAGTGTAGTACTCTTTGAAGACTCTGTTGCGTGCTTTGTCTCACATGTGACTGTGGACTTGCCACTATGGTATTGGTTTTGTTCTCTGATTTTACATGGTTTTAAGAATTCCATTCAAATTCTGCTATTAAAACGATGAGTGAATTATACAAAACTGAACTTGATTTTTTAATGAGCTTACCTAAAAGGATTTGAAAAATAGTGGTTTGAAAACAGTATATTGCCCTTCAAACACTGCACTTTTGAATTGTTTTAGGTTTTATTTACATGTGCTAAGAAATAAATGTGAGCAGGAGAATCTGTGGTTGTTCTAGTGTATCACATACTTGATATTGACCTTGTGATCTTTATAAATCATTAATCCTTACCAGTCAATGTTTAAACAAGGTAAACGCTTGCTTTTCACCATCACTGCTAAAGTAGCTTGGTAAGTACTGTAGCCTTCTGCACTCTTCCATTTTTCTGCAGTTCAGTAAATCTTTTATGCAGAAGATCCTGTGATAAGAGTAGGAATCCCAGATGGCTATGTGAGAGGGATGAGAAAACCCTTGCACTGAATCTTTTAAGAGAACTCTCAAATTCAGATTTCCGCAAGGGCTCCTGTCAGTATGGAGCCCTGCTCCCCACACCATTAATTTCCATCTTCAGTGCATTTTTATGACATTGATCAGACACATCAGTTCTACTGGAACCCGTATTTATATTCCATAAATAAAAATAAACAGACACAAAGTAGGGAATGTTTTTAGGGACTTTTCTGTAAAGTGATTCACAAAGATCCTCTCTTTTTCTTATAAATGGGCACCTTCATCCACAGCATCTTATTAGCAGTGCTAATCAGTAAGATGAATGAAACATCCTCTACATTTTCATGCTGAAACGGAAAGGCAGTTGCCACTAATGAAATTTATCTATCATAGTAAATAGATAAATTAAAATGAAGTTTCCTTCCATGTTGTATTGATAAATATAATTGAGTCTGGTCAGACACACATAAAACACCGTAAAGACAGTCAATCTTTGAGTACTTTTAAGCTGTATCTAATTTTTATTTTTCCAAGACAGTTTTCCTTTCAAAGCTATCATATGGCTGAGAACATATTTATTATTTTTCCAACACGTAATCTTTTGAACAAGTTGTTCAAAATAATGACAGCTGAATTTGGCATACTATACAAAATTTTCTTGAAGAGCCAGGAAAGGCTAATTAGAAAGGAAAGACTGAAAAAAATCTGTTGGAATATAAACCCCACACAGAGCTGTTGTCTGGTAAGCAAGATGAGTGCTGGTCTCCTGTGGTGTATGAGTAATGAGAGGAAGGCAGTTCCACCACCGTACCATTTTGGAGGGTAATTAAAGACCAAATGAGACATCATAATTTGGCACTGGTACCAAGTAAACCACACTTGAAGTAGGATTTATTATCTTGACTTCTATCTGCATTCACTTCTAAAAGATTGGAATCTACTGTGGCATTAGTTCACCATCATCATCATCATCATCATCTTGAAAAGTTGCATAGAACATGTCACAAAGGTATACTTCATCACCCTCTGGAGTTTAACCTTTATCTAGAAACTAGAGTATAATTCTGTAACAATCAATATTAGGTAATCTTTGTCCTTCTTTCCTACCTTATATCAGAGTCAAATACCCAGGCTCTTTTAAGTATTCCACATGTAGAGGCTTTATTGTTTAATACTAAAGTTAGTCATTCAAAGTTACTTGGCATTACGTGGGATTTTGATTTAGCAGAGTGATGTATCAACACACTTAAATCCTAATGTAGATTCCTACAGAACCTACTAGAAACAGGTTTCATATATGTGTTCCACATTTCAATGTTCCCATGGTGATCATGTAACATTACGTTTTCCTTCAAGAGAAGGAGACCAATATTGGACATAATCCAAGCTTCGGTTTTTCTTACATTACTCCCTTCACTGTCTATAGCATTCCATACTCTTTTTTGATGTATGAAGCAGTCACCCAGATCAGTCCCCAGTTGAATGTTTGCATCATCTCCAATGCTTCTGTAGGGTTTACCTCTATTTTAATAACAATGTATACAGCTACTGACATGAACCCATTATGAATGGGAATTGCCATGGGGCTTGTTGCTTATTTAGTGAATTTCCAACTCCCATCTGGTAGATGTTAACAGATTCACTCTGTTGCAGCTATTATTTTAGAAGTCCATTCTACCGATCTAATGTCGTATTACTTTGAGATTGGAAGTCCTTTATACATTGAAGCACAGTTTGCACTTCTTCATTCTTAGTGGCATCCATTGTGAAACTTGCTTTTTCATTACAAGTAGCAAGCCATTGATATAAACCTGCAACACAGCTTGTTTGAGGTACACAGTCTCTCTACCCCAACTATTCCTATTTCTTTAACAGTGTATTTCTAGCATTCTGGTCCTTGGTTCGAGGGACCACTAGATGATACTCCACTACTCGCCAAGTTTCCTGAAGAAATCATCAAAGTGTTGTCCTTTTGACATGGGCTGTACCATTGTTTGAGAAAAAAGGCATCAGTCTGCTATTTGTTTTGGCAGAGCTTTTTTCACAGACTATTCTCCCATCACATCTTGTAGAAATAATGGTGGTGGCCAAGCTGCTTCCCTGAAGGGTTTCAATGGCTTTGTGTGTTGTGTCTCATCTCTGCTACTCCTCATGGGATACAGGACCCTGGGGGTAGCCCATGCCAGCTCATTAATCCTTTGGCCAAACATTTCTGCCAGAAAACTGCGTTCCCTGGGCATAATGTCTGGGGGGTGTTTGTCTTGAGTGTTTTTGAGTGCAGTCGAAGGGTATTGTGGTTTAGCCACCACCTCTGTGGACCGTAGTCCCACCCTAGAGCCTTATGTTTCATGTCCCTATGCCCATTTACCTGGCTGAGCCAGACATTCACGTGGTTTTGATTAATTCAGGGAGATCATTTACACAACTAGCCTGTTCATTCATTGAACCCACCTAGGTGATCTACGCATTCATCCAGACTGAAGTCCCTTGGATTCACTTTGCAAAGCTCAGCTCCCTTTGCAGCAGCCTTGTCCTTCCCCCCCTCTCAGGGCCTCCTGCCACCCTGGGTGCTCAGAGACCACCTGAGGTGACACCTTTTTTCTTTAAACCATCTGCTAGCCTTTTATTTTGCAAAACTTGGTGATAAATTGTTCATACATTTGTAGGGCATCTCTAATTTTTCCATCACAAGATGATGTTTCGTTCTTTGTCATTTGTACTTTTCCCGTTTGGTGTGTCTTTTGTTTTAAAAACTACTGAATCAGATGGAGTTTTACCAGAATTTCACCCTGTTTCCTTTTTTAACTATCACCCTAGTACACTTTCAGTCTGGTCTAAAGGGCATCCAGGCCAGGAACTTATTAAAAAGAAATAACCCTCTTCACAGGAAATAAATAGCGAAGTTGTATCATTAAAACAGGACTTGTGGTTTTTTCATTGTATTTTCAAGAACTTAGTGGTTCTCTTCCTTGGTGGTCTCCTCTCCTCCATATTAATTATTTAAAACATTCAGCAATGTTATTGCCGTGATTTAGCTAGCAGATTAAGGTCTTTAAACCTCAAATCTAATTTACTTAAATAGTGTTGAACAGTGATGGATGCATCCACAGTAACAACTTTGCGCAAGTGTTCTGTCAAAGATGAACACAGAGGACCATATTTTACTTATTTTAAGATATTAAGATTCAGTGTAATATGTATTAGTAGATAAAAAAGATAAACAAAAAAGAAAGTCCAGCATATATGTGGTTTATAGTTCATCCTTTTGTTCAGCTGGATAATCATGGGTAATTTTCTCTCTGCATGTGATATTAAGAAATATATCCCCTTCATTGCTACAGCCTATCTGGCCACTACTTCATCCTAGAAAATGGTTTGCAGGTTCTTAACAAAACCAGCAAGTTTCTTGTGTTTGATCTGCAACTGCAGTGTGAAAGAACGATATAGACTGAGCTCCATGATGCTAATTGTGTGGTTTGGGACCTTACCCTTATTAGCTACCAAATGACTCATCAACTGCTGAGAGAACTTTTTTGCAATCTGAGTTTGAAATTGAATGGCTCTTTGAGGGGTACTTAAGTAAGAGTAATACTTTGCTGACTTTAATTGCCACACCTATAAATGTCCTGGTTTGGGGTAACAGCTTTAATTAGATGTTATTTTATGTTGCTTCTTGATTTTTAGAGATCACTTTTAAACAGATCACAAAGTCTGTAAAAATTATACGTTATTGATGCTGTCAACATAAATCCAGCTTTTAAATAGAGATACAGTAAATGACATTACATTTATGAAAAATTGTGCATGCTTAATGTACAATGCTGTTAATGCACCATGATATCTATTTAAAGGTTATGATTCATTGCAAATCTCTTCAAATGCAGTGCTGGTCTAGATTAAGGCAGAACATATTTCCCCATGGAAGAAAATAATTTTAAAAATGAAATTACACTTCTCAGTTTGAGAGCTGCTGTTGCAATTTAGATTCACATAGATTTGAATACAAAACATAAAGAACCACAATTTCCAAAGACAATTAAAACATAATTTATTACAGCTTCAGTATCAGAGTCCTTTAGCAATTACAAATATTACCATGCTCTTAGATTTGTAACTCCCACATTTGGTTGTATTTTCCCAATACTGATCTTCATTAACATGATCTTGAGTTTGCGTATATTACACAGATATCACCTTGAAATGCAAACACAGTATTTAGAGTTCGTTAAATAAAGCTTTTAC
>JAVHNC010047294.1:13695-25160 GCA_034782935.1 Micropsitta keiensis | reverse complement strand
CCCTGGTGGGTTTCTCCATCTCAACGGCAAGGGATGAGGGATGAGGTGGCTGTGTTGTACTCAGGGCACCAGGGACCAGCAAGACCCTTTGCTTAATTTATCAGTGCTGCCAGCTTGTGAGAGCCCTGCCAGCCTTGGCCCCGCTCCCACGCTGTCTGTCTGTCTGTCTGGTGTTTTAAATTTTCCCCCGCCAGATCACATTGGTGATTCAGTTACCCTGTGATCAAGTCAGACAGACTGATCTTTCCCCTCAGTATCTTCTGAAATGATCCCTGGTTTCCCACATCCTGTGTATGTTAATCACAAGCTTATTATCTAATGGTGTGGGTGACCTCCTGCTATAGCTGTTGTAAAGACAAAAAGACAGGGAGGGGGGTATTACGGTGGTTTCCACTCTGTCTTGTGATAAGCATGAGCCAAACAGCATTTTCAGGGTCTGAGACAAAGTCTGCTGAATTAAGACCTAGGATGGCAGAGAAATAAACTCATTGTACATTGATGGGATTCTGGTGTAAAATCACGTGAAACTGCTTGGCCGTGTCATCGTGGCCGGAGTGTTGTTTTCTTATGACGGATTGCAGAACTTGAAGTCTATGAAGCACTTGGAAAATAAGAAAGGACGTATCTGTTGTGATTACAAGCCCCAGCATTATGTAGTAGCTGAGAATGAGGTTTTGGAATTACAGATCTGGATTTAAGTTTCTAATGTCCCCCTAAGCTGTTCAAGTGGATTGTAAGTAATTTTTCATGTAATGCCCTTATCTCTGCCTCTGTTCTGTATCTCTAATATGGGAGAAAGGTTTACCTCCTACTCATGTGTTTTGTATACTTATGTTGCAAGACCTTTAGGGAAGTAACGTCTTTGTTGTCTTTGCATACTGTCTGGAATGAGACCCCCCTGCTTGATTCTCTTGCTTGAAGGCTGTGGAGCCTGTCAAGATTTAACAGTGGTATTTGAAATATTTTCTTCTTTTTAAAACGTTCAGTTAACAAAGTAGAATAGTTTACAAGTGCAGCTTGTTAAAGAACAAGACATTCTTGTAACGGGAGATATGAATATTATATATAAGCTTCTTAACTTTGAATCATATAGTGAATTTGAGGTATATTTTTGTAAGCATCTTTGAAAGCAAATACACTGCTAATTTCCTTACTAAAACACATTTTCTTATGCCATTGTTTTGATGTCGTGCCAGATTTTGTTATCTTTTTATTTTTTAGTGCGCTGAATTTGATGTAAATAGTGATCTGTATTGGAAAGCTATGCTGAAGAAATGAGTGTTTGGCATGTCACGGTCTTTTTGTCTTCCTTTTAACATGAAATAAGCAGTATGTTTTCTTTTTCATGAAGAAGGGGGAATAATTTTGTACACTTCATACATTCTCATGTTCAAATAGAAATTTTGCCCTGTGTCTGTCGTTCTCCTCTTCAATAGTAATTTGGTAGTGACTATTTCTGTGCTGTCTTTGTACATCGCCTGGGTAAAGGGTTGGAAAGCAACAGTAGCACACGAAATTTAAGATTTAGATAAAATAAGGGAATTCTAGGTATGAGGCATGAGTACTTGAAAGCATATTTGAAGAAGCATAAAAGTGCAATAATTATATCGGGATGATGTAAAGACTTAGGTGGTTTCTCATGCAGATTTCAGTTCCAGAGTTGCTGCTGTTACTCATTAACTATTTAAAATTCCAAGTGCAGCAACTCACAGCTTAGTGACTGTAAGGTGCTGAGCCTCTGACATAAACAACTAAAGCCCAAAATGCCTGGATTAAAATTCAGTTTGAAAAGGAGATAGATTTATTTGTTTGTTAATCAGGCACACAGTTATCCTTAGCAAAAAGTAATTTTGCATTCTCTGTTCGGAAGGGAAAGCAAACCATTGTATCATTTCCAGAGAAAATCCCAAATGGATATGATAATATCTGTGTTCCCATGTAAGCATTCACAAGCACAGAAAAAATACTTCTCTACTGCTTTGTAAGTCACTTTGGTCTTAAAATTTATTTATTGATTTAGAAGCAGAGGAATTTACAAATCCTTAAGTTTGATGAGGTCTCACTTGCAACTTACATAGGAAAACCATTTCAAGCCATAGAACTGTATTGTTTGTGTTTGTTCTAGTGGGCTGCAGATAATAGTAACCCGCTGGGAAGCTGTCACATGAACCTTGAACCTTGTTATATGTCTTAAGCAGACTCACAAATGAAAAAACCAAGGACTAAGTCTCCATCAGATTACTTTGGAAATTACTTTTAGAACATATTCTCATGCATGAACCCTCAGGAAATCAAAGTAATAAAAGAAAAGGAAGAAAGAAATGAGAAACATAATGCACAAAAAGTGAGAAATGTAAGTATATAGTTAAGGATGCATTTTTTTTCATGTCAGAAAAGGATGATTGGAGTTGTGTTTCCTTGGCAGTGTGTTTGTGGCAAGGGACATGATTTCACAATACTAGTTTGAGCCAAGAGGG
Organism: Micropsitta keiensis; assembly: GCA_034782935.1. Lineage (NCBI taxonomy): Eukaryota > Metazoa > Chordata > Aves > Psittaciformes > Psittacidae > Micropsitta > Micropsitta keiensis. The sequence goes on along the minus strand of JAVHNC010047294.1, from coordinate 22,683 downwards.
CGTCAACTTGGAGTACAGTGAAAGTTGCATCTTTTTTGTAGTATCAGTGTTTATCTCAGTGTAACAAAGGAGCATGTACAGGAAATCCATCTCTTGGTTGATTCTTTTCCAATATAGGTAGATTGTATATGAAGTCAGAACAGAGAGGGGGAAAGGGCAGAAAGAGAGGCTTTTTCCCTTTTATTTATTTACTTAATAAATTTTAATTGAGGTATCTAATTGAGAAGGATTTAGCGGTTCAGTGTTTTCTCACAGTGAAGTTAACGGTGTCTGGAGAGGGTGAATCATCTTCTTGTCCCATCTGTCAGTCAGTTGAATATGAGAAGATAAGAGCCAGCATACAGTGCCTTTGATTCATATGCTTTTAGAGCTGCAGGTGTGCATTTTGTCATCAGTCTCTACAGTGTGTTAATGAAACAGTGATCATCAGAGAGGCTCTGTTCACTGGGAAGCCTAGGTGGCCTACCTCACTTTAAAAGAGAGAAAATACCGTTCACCATTTTGAGAAAACTTGTTTTTCTAAGCTGAGAACAGGAAAAAACGTGAGTCTTTAAATATATGTTGTTTTTGTTCTCATGGTATATTTTTATGGGAAAACAGGTGTTAGGTCTTGTCTGATTTCAGAGTACCTTAATCTCAAAAGCTGAATATCTCCAAGTAACAAATAATACTTGTCTATACAGTGTCTTGGTTGTGTTGTGCTTTTTCCTTGCTGGTACTGGTAAGATTATTACTTTGGCCTGAAATTTTCTGTGATTTGAATTTGGATTTCATTCTTTTTTCATTTTATTGGTTAATACTGCACTCGTATATTCTTGTATGCTGGTTTATCTTTTTAACAAATATTTTAGCATTCAGAACAAGTGTATACCTTCTAGTTGTTGACTCATTGAGGCCAAGAGGTGCAGAGCTGCAGAGGTGTACTGCTAAAGGAAATAGGTTACTTTAGAAGCAATGATAGTGGAAAGTGATGGTCATAAGAGTCTACTGCATATCTTTACAATTTATAGAATGAAGTTGTGTTTCTGTTCTTAGCCATTCTCTCTACAGCTTTCTCTTTTTCCTTTTTTTTTTTTCCTTAGAGAGTTTATGCAATGTCAGTGTCAAATTACTTTGTCTCTGGAGCACACAGGGGCTGGAAAAAAATCAGCCATGATTATGTGTCTGATCCTTTTTAGAGGGTTGGGAAAAATTGGTCCTTGGTCCTAGGTTTTGTATGCCATGCAGACCTAAGCAGTTCTCCAGTGTGTGGGTGTGGGTGGAGGGGAAATCAGCCTGTTTTGTTGTGGTGGTGTGTATAAAAGGCACTATGTAGCAAATTAAATGAGCCCATTGATATTAATGACTGAGATAAAAATAGCCAAATTAATATTCATTTCATAGGAGGGCAATGTTTCCTTTTTGGTATACGTTGAAGGGATGCGTGTGTTAGGCATGTGTGCTGTACTCTGGACAGGGAATAGCTGTGAGACATATATATCTTGGCACAGGCATGGAGGACAGTGAGGATGATCGGTGTTTTGTCAAGCCCCTGAGGTGCAGGTGCTGTAGTAAAAGTGTAGCAGCCAGCAGGTGTAATGTAGATGAGCTGGGATCCTGTCTTTGATCCTGTCCAGGTCTTTGAGCTGGTGCCTATCAGATGCACTGTCCTCTCTTTTAAAGTGGAGGTGATTAAGGGATTTTCCTTATGACCCTGCAAATGGATTGACATACAGTTCCCAGGACTCCACCAACAGTGTTTTGAAGACAGATAGTAAACATGTAGCTAATGCTATTTAAATTTGTTTATAATGACTGACAGAGTATAGCTATCAGTGTGCTAAGTGATTTTATGTGAGCATTTTTCCCTTCATGAAGGGAAGGTGAAAAGCCCTATTAAGATGATTTGTTTTAAAATTGTATCTTAATGGATGGATGAGATTGGTGGTGTTACAGCAAAGAGAATGGAGTGGGTTGAAGGAAGAAAGACGAGAAACGTAAACTGCAGAAAATAATATATGTGGTGTAACAATTTCAATATATTTTTTTACACTGTTGTCTGTAATCAAGTTTGAAATATCCTTAACTATACCGAGGTGAGATTCGTGAAAATCATGTGCTTTTCAAAAAATAGCATACAATATCCTTCTTTTTGTCAATCAGTAGAGGACAGTTGTGATCAAAGCAGTCAGAAAAGATGTTAAACATTGGGTCCTGTCTGTTATGCTTACCCTATGGCAATTTTAGGAAATAGCTTGCCTTGCAAAGCATTCTTTCTCAGAGTACATTTTATCTCAGTGGTGTAGCCCTTCGGTGTTGTACTGTTTGCACAAAATTGTAGTGAAAAAAAAATAATTTTGGTGTCCTTTGCAATAATATGTGAGGAGCGTGTCAGTTATTGAGCAACTGTGCTCAATACACTGGGGAGTACTTTCTCAGATAAACAGCATTGCAGAACTTGGCCCGTCACCCCAAGGGGTGGTGTTAAGGCACGTACAGTTGTCTGTAAGCTTGGAAATTAATGTCTTAATAAGCCAGAAAGAGCAGGACTGTCATATGCAAGGCACTGTAAAAGCAAGATTAAATACACCTTTTGGCACTAAGCTCCTGGTGACTTCTCTCATTTAAATATTATGGTCAAGCACTGAAATACTGGTTTTGATAATTCATGACAGAAATGTGCCTGGAATAATGTATTTTTCTTCCAGGAAGAGTTCCTCAGAGAAATATCGTTGTGCAAGTCAAAAGTGAAATAAGGTTTGATCTAGCAAGGATTGCACACCTTCACAAATAATGAAAAACAATCTTCATTAAATAACAGTGAAACTTGTAAGGGATATAAGGCACTATATTTTATGAAATAATTTAACACTTGAATTAAGAGGGTAGGATTCCTAGGAAGAAGTTTGCCTGTGGAGCAGGTTATTTCTGTTATGTGGTTGCTCACATCTGAGTCTGAAGCAGCAGACTCTGGCTGCTGATGGAATTAGCTGCAGGTCACAGTCACCTGTGCCTGCTGGAAGTTTTCTTTCTTGGTGCACTGGAGTACTAGGTTACCATGGTGAGGGAATTCCAAAGGGATAGATGAGGCATACTGAGTGTCTCGATTTGTTTTGAAAGAGGGATGAAGGAGCGCCTGAAAATTCCCACTCAAAAGGTTTCCATCTAGCTGGCAGCCAGTGCTATGTTGGTTGCTTCCCAGGAAGCTACGTAACCTGGACCTGACAGTAGAAGAAGATATCTTTTGCATGTTGTTTTGCTGGGTTTGTAATTAACAGTATACATTAGAGGGCTATCGAAATCAGAGAGATCTTGCACATTTCCTAAAAGTAATTACACTTCTTTATTTTGTCTAATAAGATCTGGATATAGTAAGTAAAGTGTAATATCTACTTGGATGAGAATAGTCACTTATTTAGCAGGATTTTTTAAGTAAATGCCTCAGATATTTTTATATTCTATGGTTACCCTTCCCCTGCATGAGTAAGGCAAGGAGCACTTGCTAAACGTATCTAGAGTTGTAGCTCTGCGCTATTATCTGACAACATCAGTCTGTGGTGAATACGTATTCCTAGACAAGGTAATAATTATGTTCTGATACTTGTAAATATGTAAGTACTTGCATACCTTTATTATTATGGGTAGTTCTGTTGAGTCATAGTTAAGCGTGTGGGAAGACGTAAGATTGAACCCTTATTTTATGTAACTAAATTACTCTTCAGGGATCATATTTAACAGTCCATTCGCAGCATCCTGTGATTTACATTTAGTAGTTTATGTAGTTTAATATGAAGTAACCATTAATGTTCAGTAAAGGTGCTCCAGATACATTGGCTTATAGCCTCTTGTAACTCTTGAATTACAGTGGTGACCTGTCACTGTAAATGAGCTCCTGAACTGAAGTTTGTAATTTGTATTTAGTATATACAAAACCTAAAATGTTCTATGAGATATTACAGGGAAAGAATGTTCTAAAGGGAGTCTGATGATCACAAGGAGTGAACTTTTCTCAGGTTCCCATGAGTAAGAAAATGCTATTTTACACTAAACAGCATAGCCTACAGAAAGTGATACCATTGCATTTCTTGGTACATGCAGAAAGTTTAGAGAAAAATTTTTCTGCCTTTCAGTGAAAATTCTAAATCATAACTTGAAGTTCTTTATCAGGCAGTGTATGTGTATAGATCATTAGAACCTCTTCTTAACTACAAATACCCATTTAATTTTAATAGGCAGACTAGAATGGGCTAAAACAATGCGGTATGATGATATGTGATACATAGGCCCCTCCTTTTAATAAACTGTTCAGATAAAGAGAAATAAGTTATGTGATTCCAACATATGTGTATTTTTATAGGTATGTGACGTACAGGATTCATACATGAGTTTTCATATCATTTTTTGTATTTGTTTCATTTTTCTTTTTTATTTTGTACTTGGCAGAGAGGGAGGAGAAGTTTCTTTTTTGGGTAAGTCAGTTGCATTTCTGTAGCTGTTGCTAGGTGGAATATGGCTTCCTATCATGAGGAGAGCAGGAAAGCGGCTTGGTGCAGGCTTCCATTAGGTTACCTGTTAGAGTGACTCCGTAAGAAGGTAAATTGATGGGAGGAGACACTTTATTTTATTACCCCAGGCAAAATCCCAGGGCTGGTTTTGGAATTACTGGAGGCAGGCTGGATAGCTGGAGTTATTTTTGTATCAGTCATGGATGGGGAAGTGCCTAGGTCTTGGCAGCAGAGCTGATTCAGCTCAGTACGTGGTTGTGGCATAGTGCTGAGGTGGCTGGGTGACTCTGCTGGCAGTGTCTGCAGCAACAATTTATGGCTTCCTGCTGTAATTCACTCACTGTACCCAAAAGACTTGTTCGGTAGCTGAAATGTTGTGAACTTTCAGTCATATTAAACCAGTTTGCTCACATGGCCTGTTTTTTCCTGAGCCTCTGTTTTAATATGCTGAAACACACAGGCTCGATGGGGAGTTTTATAGGGGAGCTGGTGATGTACTCTGATTGCTGCAGACCTGCAGTGTCCCCTCTCATTCTGTGACTCAAACTCATGCAAAATCTTTCACAGGAATTACGAAACTTGCAGGGTTCCACCAGGAAGGTTTCGGGCAAATGCTGTTGCAGTCATAAACTCAGTCTTGTGCTCAGGCCTATTTTGGCAGCTTCTTGTTAGATGTGATTCATGGTAGATTCAAAGAAGGTTACTGCATTTCCACAGGACTTCTGGTTTTGCATTGTTCTGGAGCTTCATGACTGTCCTGTGTCTGTTTATCAGTGCTAAAGCATGTACAGATTCCTCTGCAAACAAGAATGTTGATCAGCTGACAGACATTTGTTAGTAAGTGCAGGAAGCTGCTTCTTTCCTTTCTATAGAGCTGCTTAGTCTGGCAACCTGTGCGTTATGAAGGTGACTAAAAAGAAAACACAAATCTTGTTCCAGCTCTGATTTTTTTGAGTAATTAGCTGCAAGTTCCTACAAAGATCGTAGAATGAGTAATCCCGTTGAAATCAGTGACTCAACTCATTGCATAAAGATTGTCACAGGTAGAAACTGTGCAGTGTGGTCTCCTCCCGACAGTAAGAACCAAAATCAGTGTTCAAGTCTTAATGCTTCAGGGTGTACTTGTATCCTGAAGGGAAAATTACTGATGTACTCAGTTTTTAACCAAGTAAAGCAGACTTCTGCTTGAGGCTGAATTAAAAAATTAGGTCTTTTTGTTGCTGTAAATGATTTTCACGTTTACAAGGTGTGTATGTGTGTATGGTTTTGCTTCCTGATCAGATAACTACAGAACAGTTGGAACTACATATTTCCTTTCCTAATTCATGTCAGATTTTTTGGAAGCCTTTTTTTTTCCCCAGAGGATTACTGAAGAGTTTTCTCCATTTAATAGGTAGCATGAAGAATTCTGTAACTTCTAGGATACTCTTGCTACCTGTCTGATTGCTTTAGCCTTTTGGCTAAAAAGTAGCCTTTTCTCTACGTTAGGTGTTGCTATAAATTCATTTAGCTAACTTATCTTGAATTTAAACATCTGCATCCTTTTATGCATAAAAAGGATGAAGTAAAATCTAATTGTATTAATTTCTGGATGTTGGGTGAGAATAAGAAGGGGTTGATCACGTGAATTTAGACCACATGCTGTCCCTCTGGCACATTCAAAACAATAAAGGAAGCAGAAGTGCAAATTTACAAACTTAACTAATGTTGTGAGTTTTCAGAGTTTAAGTCTGTGCCTATAGAGAAATGTGACACTCAATCCAGATGTAGGTGTACTCTGGAAACACACTCCCAAACTTCTAATTTCACTATGCATTTTCGTTTCTCCAAGCCTTTTTGTTTTTCTCTTTCATTCCTTTCTGTGTGTAATTTTTAGCATCTTGCTAAAGGAATTATGCACATGGGAATCAGAGAGTGCATTGATGAGCTGTTTCCTACACTTCTGCATTTGTTTGATTTTTGTTCTGTTTGCTTGCTTTGTGCAGGCTCTTGAGCAGAAAACTGACCTTATCATTTTCAAGCACCTGTGGTGTGGCAGCATGGACGTTTTTGTTGCTTTTGTTTTCGCTGGCCAATAAATGATTTTTAAATATCTATCTGGCTTAGTTTCACAGTACAGCTCGTCTGCATGTGCCATCCTTTTCTAACTTGGCATTGCAGGACTAGGACTCTGCAGTGCTCAGTGTTTCATGGGACAGGGTGGTCATTTCTTGAGCATTACTCCAAAGACGCCAGGGAGACTAAGGGGAGGCAGGAGGATGCTGATCAGAGTTCTGGTTTGCAAGTGCTATTTTGACTCCATAATGTTTACTTAAACATGTGTGTATTGCAGATCAAGTTCAGTTAATCTTTTGGTAAAGGACTGGAAGATTAACACTTGGAACATTATGCCTTTCCACTGCAGACATTTCTTACAGTTTTGTATTCCACTATATTTTGCTTATGTTGTGAAGTAAGTGACAACAGTGAGCTGCTGCTCTTAACTTGTAGGGTAAAGGCCAGTCTGAGATAGTTCAGCTCTGAAACTCAGTGTGCATGAATTTTTGTATTTTTCCTTGAAAATGTTCATTATTTCACAAAAAATGTGAATTGGTTCTGCTGGTTTCACAATTTAAAAGGCTTAGGGCTTTTTCTTTTAATGTTTTATGGAATACATAGTGCTGTTTAAAACTAAAAATCAGTTTCGAATTTGCTAATAAACTCTACCTTGACTGCATTTACTGAGTTTGGATGTTCTATAATTTTTCCTTTGTGAGACCTTTGAAGTGGGTATTTGTGAGGAATTATTTAATCAGACACAGCAATATGTGGCATTTTGATTTTTGAGCAAATGGAATTCATTAAATAGTCAAATGAGCACTGCAGAACCTAACTAATATGAAAATTTATCAACACAGGAGGGGGAAATAAATATATCCATCTCTTCCAATATGGCAGGATACAGGACAAGATTGCTGTTGCTAAAGTACATGCTCTGTGATGGAAAGTTGGAAGTAATCAAAGTTTCTCTCTTTAGAGTGCTCTGGTACACAGATAAGTGTTTATAGCAGGGGTTATAACTGTACTTGTATGTTCTACAGAGTGTAACTGGTTAATAGCCTGTTGTTTTACTTCATGTATTTTCTGTTATAGCAAAGGGCCTCGTTGTCCTTTTGTCCCAAGCCTTTTCATAAGATTACACTGGAAATAACAACCCTCTGATAGTGAGAGCCCTGTGCCAGGATTTCTGATGATAAGGTTTATAGCTATGGTATATAGCTATGCTTATTGCAGAATAATGAAGTGTTACTGTTAGCAGAAGAAACTGAACTTTATTACTGAAAGTTCAGTTCAGAATTCTGAGAGGAAAAAGTCCACTTGAGTTTCATCTTCTGCATAGAGTTTTAAGTTTCAGGACTTCAAATGTGGCCTTGCACTGCATTCAGGTCAGCTGAAAGTAGCAGCGGTATATAAGAACCTCTACAAACACATGCTTCTATGAGAAGAAGTATGTAGAGGAACCACACATACACTCTAAAAAGCTGAAATTCAAGTGTTGCAGTTTAACCTACATAAACTCTGTTAAGGCTGAGCTACAACAGGATGAGCCAGAAAATTCAAAGAAAGAGCTGGCATTCCTTTCTTACTTGTCAGGAAAAGTGTGGGCTGTAAGGAACATATCCATTCTCACCTCCACAGCAAATTGTTAGCAGTTTAGTGTGGTGCTTTCTTGCAGTAACTGCTGTTTATATAATGGCAAATGTGAAAGAATTTGATCTTTTATGGGAGTTCATAGTTACAGATCATTTGATACATATTACACCGTTTTGTTATTATAAACGTAATATCAAAAGACATGGCCTCTACCTAATGTCTAATCTGGTCTTGGTTTATGTGCAGATTTCACAATAAATGCTTTAATTTTCCTGCTCTGTGTATGTGGGGCTTTTTTTGTTTTGTTTTCTAAGAAGGAAAGCTTTCTGGTATTGTTTAGATTTGCAAAATAGACCAGATAAGCTTTTTTTTTTTTTTTTTTTTTTTTTTTTTTTTTTTTTTTTTTTTTTCTCTTAGGATCTTTCATAGCTCTTACCTTGGACTGTAAAAATGCTTATTTTATGGGAACAGTCTCTTTGTTCTGTGTCAGATGAAAAAATAATTTGTATTTCAGCACAAATGTATTGGCTTCAAAAATGCTGTATTGGTTTTATCTTTTCAGAATTTGAAGTTCTGGTGATCCATCATGGGGAACCACGTAGGAAAACGAGAACATAGTGCTGACAAGTCAACCAAGGTAAGTGCCGAAAACTGAAGAGGCAAGGCCACTTTAGAAATGCGTGTTATGAAATACATCTTTTTTTAGTACGGCAGTGTATTTAACGGATCACTTTCACCATTACTGTTTTGGAGTTGTCACTATAAAATGACCACCTTGTTTTTTTTAAAAAAAAAAAAGGTCCTATGAGGTGTGGCCAGACCAGGATTTTTCTGTGCTGGGTTAGTGAGGGATGTGGTTTTTTCCTGCTTC